>APFE030387699.1:0-23170 GCA_000404065.3 Pinus taeda
GAATGTATGACTTGGCCGAGGCCGAGCAAACTCCTTATCCTCTGCGATGAAATTTGCAACGCATATTCGTTATTTTACACATTTGGTAATATGCAGCCATATCGAATTACGACTCGGGCTTTGAGTCAGTGCATGATACCGAAGTGTGCTAAGTTCATGGAAAATTCTGTAGACTCTATGATTTATTAAAACAGTCCAGTTTCCATATCTGTAATTCAGCAATGTCCTTAAATCCTGTGATATCTATATAGAATAATGTTAAATTTAAATCCATTATCATAGAAATTTAATTAAATTTTTAACCAGCGAACCACAAAACTTCGGGGGCATCCATATGCACAAAGTCATGCAATCCCAAACTCGAATTTCAAAGAAATCGCTGACAAATGCATGACAGAATCACGATAGAAATATGCCAGACAGAATAATGGAAACCGGAAAATAGTAGGCTTGATGTAACAGATGCAAAAGGACAAATTTCATTCGCTATAGCACTGAAATAAATTATTAGCTATCCGTAAACGTTAAATAACTTTCTAACAGAAGTGACATGTAAAGTTCATATAATTTTCACAACTGTATTATGTTAGTTTATTTTTTCTGGAATTAGAAATGTATAAATTACTTTTTTTTCTTTTTCTTTTTTCTTTTGGTAGGTTAGGTAGATTTTGGAGTGTAAATATTGTAACAATTAGTAAAGCATGTAAGTTAATGTTAGTATAAGTATTAGTAACATTTTAAAAAAAATTCTGCACTGTGGAATTCAACAACATTGTTGTGTGTTATTATAGAGTGTTATGGTTACTTATTTAGTGTTTAATTATTATAGCAATTTAATTTCCTCTCATGTCAAAGGAATTTCAAGAATCTTTACCCAAGAATGATGGATGTTCTTGTAGAGTTGTTACTGAACCGTTGCACCTAGGAGCCTCTATGAAGAACCATAGGTCCAATAGTGGAGCCTTCAAGTTAAGTTGTAGCTCCATTTTGAGTTGTAGTCCAGAGCCTACAACCTCGATTGTGAGTTGCTTCCCTAAAGTGTTGTCATGGTGATTTTGAGTCACAATAGTCACTTTATCTTCAATAAGAACTTTATGTGACTGAACTTAACACTGGTAGGTGTTTCAAAATGCACTGTTGAATGGGCCATTTCCACTTCAAACTCTACCACTTTTAGCAAGCGGCTATCATTGTATGTAGGAATGAAACAATGGAACAAAGCAATAAATAGAGAGATAAACCGAACCAAGGGTTTGTAAACCCATACTACTACTTGTGGGGGGTGTTTTCGGACAATATTTAATACAATTCTCGAGTCAATTGTCTTAACTTGAGACAAAAAAATACTTGTGTATGTCAATTGTCTTAACTTGAGACAAAAAAATACTTGTGTATTGTCTTAAATATTGTCTTTAAGCCAACGTCTCAAAATTATTGTCTTAAAAAATTGTCTCTTTAAAGACAATATAGAACATATATTATTCTTGTCTCCGTAGACATTAGTGTCTCTTAGTAGATAATTTCATTTTTGTCTCTTTAGAGACAATTATATTTTTGTCTCTTCAAGGACAATAGCTAAGATTAAAAACATATTGTTTCTATACAGACTATATATCCATTATTCCAAGTATTGTTTCTCTATAGAGAATATGAAAAAATATTTAAAAAAAGAATCATTTTAAGTGTTATTTTAAGGTGGTTTCAACATTTAAAGTTCCCAAATAGTGATTTTAATTAGAGATTTATCTCTGTTCTTTATGGAAAAAAGGGAATAAATTCCAATTTTTTTAAAGCTAACCACAAAGTCATTTTAAATCTAAATGAAAAAACAATTTTCAAAACTTTACAATTTTTGAAAGAAACCTTGAAAATAAGAAGGCAACACACTTATATTTGTTGAAAATACATTCATGTCATTCAATTCAAACATGCAAGATCCTTAGTTGGAAGTTCATTTAATGACATATTAGGAGGAAAAAGAAAAATGTCCAAGATTTCTCCTTCCTACAGGAGAGTTCACTCTCCGACATTTAAGTCAAAAATATTGAATCCCATTAAATGGTGGGAAATTACATTGATATGCAGTCGTTAGCTCCATAATTTCGATACCCTTGTACAATTTGAATTGGCTTCCTTGATAACAAAAAATTATAAGAATGCATATGGATTTGAATCTACAATTGATTGGCAACCCTGTCTTAATGAAGGTTTTGCAAAAGATGGAGAACTGAAACAGGACCTAGCAACATGATATAGGGAAATTCTCAATCTATTGGTGACCTACAAATTTATCTCCTCCAATACTGGCATTAAGAATTCAATAATCGTTGATGCAGTATTTATTTAACATTCTCAAGTCCATGTAAACCTACTCATCACGATAAAATGAATCTAGTCATTATTCGTCATGAGGGCCTGTAAATGTTGAGTGTGGTAAAAGCATCTCCATGTTTTCATATTCCAATAAACTTGTCATGGAGTATTCATGCCTATTCCCGATAGAACTAGAAGAGGATTTAGAAATATTGCAAGGAAGTCTTGCGCTCTCGAGTTGGGGAATAGGTAATGAACTATTATGATCAACATAGACACTCGACAAGAAATAAAAGTAAAACCTGCAAAAAAATCAAAATTCACATTTTCTTAATTTCTTATCATCCCGTAAAACCTAGTAGACTGTAGCATATAGTTTAATTACAGTTCCATGCTATTTGAAGGCTTCATGTTTTTTAGTTAAAATGATCATAAATTTCAAAATCCATAAAATGATACTGTGTTCTTAAGAATGATCTCTTTCTTATTATCGGTTCATCCTAGGAGACAAATGCATGGCAGAATCATGGCTGCCCATTAGAATAATGGGAAAACACTAGGCTCACTGTGGTAGATGCAGAAGTTGAACTGCCCTCTCACTATAGAAGACAAATAAATTATTAGTTATCCGTAAATATTTAATAATCTTTTAACATAAGTGACATGTAAAGTTCATATAATTTGCACCACTTAGGTTGCCCATATCAAAATTTACTATCTATTTTTCATGTCATTTAATTTGTCACGGGATATGTAAGGTACAATTATGAGGTTCATTTGACATGGGTTAAACACTGCACATGCAACCTCTCATCCTCAAATTCCGAATCCATGTCCACTCCTACATCCCAACCATCATTTGAACTTTTACATAAATTTAGATAAACAAATTCATATAGTGATATCTACATGGGGGGCACAAAAGGGTTTTTATAACAAAGGTGGTTTCAATTTCATCATCTACATGTGTATCTTCATTTTCTTCACCATGTTTGCTCTCTTCAGCTCATACAAAATCATTTTATTCTTCGAAAATTTCTTTTGTAAATTTTTTTTTATTGTTTATGACAACTGCACTCTTCATGTCCTACATATATTATTCTACATTGATAGACTCGACAACTTCTTAAATTAATATTGCAATATCAAAATCCTCTAGTTATTTTGTCACAATAATCACTTCATCAACAATTGCAATGCTTTATTGATCGGTGTTGTTGACACTTTCAGTTTATGTCCTTTGTAGAATATTTCAAGCTTCTTTGGATGTGGTTGTTGTAACAATACTATGAAGCATCCTCTCATCCAAGCCTTTTTTAAAAATAAACAATGATATTTCATACTCCTTGTTCTCTTCAAGTTTCTCCCTCTAAAGTTGAGTCATGTCCTCATAGGTTACCTAGCTTGAGGGTTCTTCAAACCTATTCAAAACAATGTCCCATAACTAATCTATTAGTATTTTAATTTCCCACAATTCATAATTTTTACCAAAGACAATAGGAGGGGGCGGATTATAAGGACTACTCAAAATATCCATCCTCTCATGAATATGGTATTTTCCAATATTTATTGTGATCTTGAGCTTCTAGAAAACCTTCAAACCATTACAATATAGATGCAAAAGAATTTAGAGTTGCAGATTCCACTCTAGGAAAAAACTAGAGCTCACAATGCTCATCTTTTAGATATGGTGGCTTCCTCAAATACCAAATATTTCTCATCAAACCCTCAACAAAAATGACTATGAAAATAACATAACTAGGAGTTTTTAACGGAAGTGGGTTTCCAGGTCCTTGATTTGGTGTATCTCTTAAATGAATTTGAAAATGGTCCTCTATACTAGGGCGTTTTTAATGGAAATAGGTTTACAAACCATTGTTTTCGTTTACCTCTCTATTTCTTTCTTTGCTACATTGCTGGCTTCCCACATATGATGGTATCCCGTTGCTCAAAGTGGCAGAGGTTTCTATGAAAATGTTTAATTTAATGGATGTTGTTCAAACACCTATAAATATCAAGTTGAGTCACTTCAAGTTGTTGTAGATGATAAAGTGACTATTGTGACGCAATATCACGATGGAAACACTTAGGAAATTGGCTTACAAACGAGATGCTAGGCTTGCGACTACAATTTAAGATGGGGGCTCGATTATTGTGACTATGGTTCTTGGTAGAGCATCTTAGCTGAAATGGTTGGGGTAGCAACTCTACAAGAGCATAATTGATTCTTAGGTACATGATTATTCAAATTCCTTTGCCTCGTTCAACTATGGGAGACATAGGAGAAAATTAAGTTGCTATAATAATTAAACACTTGATAAGTCACAACAACATACTATAATAACACACAATAATGTTGTTGAATTCCACAATTTGGAAGAATATTTGAAATGCTAATAATAATTATATCAACTTTAGCTCACATGCTTTACTAAGTATCACTTTATTTAGACTTGAAACTCCACATAGCCTACCAAAACCTATATAGAAGAAGTAATTAATACATTTATAACTCCAACCAAAAACAACATTGTACAGTTGTGGAAATTATATGAAGTTTATATGTCACTTATTTTAAAAGGTTATTAAACGTTCAGGGATAGCTAATAATTTATTTGTCTTCTACGATGAGAGGGAACTTGAACTTTTGCATCTACGACATCGAGCCCATTGTTTTCACATTATTGTGTCATGAAGCCATTATTGTCCAAAAGGAAGTTATTTTCATCTTCCACCTTCTTAGTATCACAAATCAGGAAAATTATATCATCCCAAGGAGTCCTGGGAGTAGACCATTGCTCGGTGTCACTCTGAAGTTCATGAGAGTTAGTTCTAATCCCAGTGATGTTCATTTTACTCTTATTATTGGTCAGCATAGAGAGATAATTATGGTTATCAAGGGTGGGGTTGATCACCTCCTTATAGTACCTTAGCTTCCTTTTATCCTCCAGCTTCTTAACATCCAACATCTCATCATTAAAATTGGAGGTAATAGTATCTTTGATATTGTCCTTGCTTCCCATGATGATCTCCTCCTTAATCCCGCAAAGGTTTAGTCAAGACATAGCATCCTAATGCCACCCAAGCTTGGGGCACATTTGTGGGTTTTGACTAAATTTAGAATCATTTTTTGGGTGCCTCTTGGATTCCATATTGTGAAGCTTCTTCTTATACATCAGATATGTAAACATAGTTGCACTTTCAATGGGGCACAGACCAACTTCGATCAAGAGGATATGATAAGGAGTATTTCCCTTGATGTTGAGGTTGTAGGTTATGAATTGCTTTTGGATCATCTCAATATTTCTCCATAGCTCCCTAGGTAAACTGCACCCCCAAACTTCACATATCTATAAGATAACATGGGTGACAAGAGTCTCAAAGAGGAACATTTTTTACTCCAAATGTAAAGATCAACTGCCTTACAATTGTTTTATAGCTCGTAATAAGATTTGAAACCTCCAGTAATTCTTTTCTTGATGCTATAATTCGAGTTGAGCTAATGAGGAAAGCTAATACCCAAATATTTAGAAGAAGAAACCTATTCAAGGAAATGGTTATCAGAGACACAGCTACCATGGGTGATTTTTTTACACTAGCCTTTAGTTGACTCGATTTTTTTGAAGGTGGTTATCATAGACACAGCTACCATGGGTGATTTTTTTATACCAGCCTTTAGTTGACTCGATTTTTTTCAAGGTCTCCTCCTCCTAGAACAAGGCAAAACCACCCGCTCCGTAAATAAGCATTTGTATTAACAATAGGAGAATATGTTACAAAACTTCTGTTGTTGCAGATTCAAGGGCAGCTTAACAGCACGCCTGGAAAGAAGGATTTGCATTTGTCAAAAGGGTGGACCGGCACACCACGCAGCGCGGCTACGCATAACAAAATTCCACATAGGCACACCACACAGGGCGGCTAGGAAAATGACCAAAATTGTATCCGGCTCACCATGCAGGGCGGCAAAGTTAGTAAACCAAAATTTTAGACGGCCCACCACGCAGGGCGGCCACGAGGAAACAACGTGATAACCAGCAAATTGAGTGCTAGGGGGCTATGATTCCAAGAGAAGAGAGCTCAGTACACGGTGAAATGAACAGAGAGAATAAAAACCTAGAAGGAGAGTGACCAAGAAAGCAAAAAAGGAACGATGGTGGCAACCGTCAGCGGTGGGTCGGCCCCTGCTTCGGCTGGTGGCTGGGCCCCTGCTTCGGAGGGTCTTTCGGAGGAGCACCGGAAGTCTCCCCAGAAAAACCCTCAGAGTTGGTGACATTCCTCATAAGCTTGATGAGCACCGTGAGATTTTTACCAATGGTATCGACTTGCTGGTCAAGCGAAGATAATTTGAACTCGATACTTTCGACAACGCACATGCGATCATGCTCCATGGCGTCCATTTGGCGCTTGAGCTTCTGGACTCTTTCTTCTTGCTCCTCCTGCGCTGTCAGAACCTTCGCCAACATGGTTTTCATTCTCCAAGCCTCAGCTTGAGTTCTGACAAACTGATTAGCCCGAGTGTAGGTGGTGCCTGGGTCCTGCAGCCAACTGACCTCCCTCTCCAACTGCTCGTCAGATAACTTAGCTTCCTCTTCCTTGACGCTGCTTTCTAATTCTTCCATCTTCCGCTTGTTGCGCTGCGAGGTATGAATCTCATACATTTCCTGGGCTTGCTGAAGGTCCTTTATAGCTTCCTAGTTGCGACAGCCTTCACCTTTCATGGTGTGGGAGCCTGCCACGGTGATACCCTACGCGGTGTTGGCAGTGCGCAAGCTCTTCACCTTGCAATACGATAAAACTATGCTTTCCCAATCTGCCAAGCACGTAGTTAAATAGTCGGGTGCCTGAAGATGGTTGGATGGGGGAACTAGGAGGGAGGGCCACTTGCCAGTCCTGTCGTGATTATTACCGCGAGAAGGAAGAACGGTGGTATCAGAGAATAATTGAAAGCTATTATTGCTACCGATTTTCCCCTCGTCCTTGGCCCGCCAGGTAGGCTTAGTCCTGCTGTGGTTACGGCACTGAGGATCCAAACAGATCACGGGGCAGTACAAATCCTTATGTCTGCATCGCCTGACGGATATGCCTTATGCCGAGTGTCCTTCGGCCTCATCCGGATTTAAGGTGGTGTGGTTAGTCATCATGGTGGTTAGCCGGAAACCAAAGAGAGCCGTTACCGTTCCGTCGTCGTTTTCTGTCTGGGCGATGTCCTTTCTGGCATGCTGAAGGCAGGTTCCCTTAAGGTCAGGACATGTGATGTCGTCCCACCAGCTGTCCTTCAGATCATTTGGGTTCTCAATCCCAATGTTAGCCAGGTGGTCTGCCACCGCGTTTCCCTTTCTTCTGATCGCCTGAAAGGTGAGGCCTTTCATTTCACGAAGCAAAATGGCGATGTTTTCGGTTGCCTGAGCCAGTCGCCAATGTTTCGTGACTCTGCTAACCGGCGTGCCGTGGTAAATTCGCCTTGCTGTAGTTATGGTTACTTCAGAGTCTCCCTCTATGACAACGTTGGCAATCTGGTTCATGTGCAGAATTCTAAGGCCTTTTTCCATCGCAGCGAATTCCATTTCGTTATTGGTGGCTTCCCCCAATGCTTGACTGTAAATATAAAGGATTTCCCCTCTGTGGTTTCTGATGACCCCCCCTATGCCTGCCGGACCAGGGTTGCCTCTGGAGGCCCCGTCGAAATTTAGTTTAAGGAAACCTGCAAGGGGCCTGTGCCATCCTTGCTAATCATTTGGAGGTTTGGGAATGCTGCTAGTAGTTGGAGCTCTGTTTGCATTTTCCAGTTTGAAGCTGGCCTGAATGCGCTGGTCCTTGGGCGAAGGATTTGAGTCGGACAACCTCGTGCATTTGGCTAAGATTAGTTTATGGATGTTAGCGGATAAGGTAATCTGCGAGAACTCGAAATTCCTCTGTTCATTTTGAAAAATTCTCCTGTTTCGTTCCTTCCATATGGTCCAGGTTATAAAGCCTGGGATGATTTTCCAGATGTTGTTTACCCTGTAATTGCTCGAGAAGTCTCCTGGCCACTGAGTAATTGTGTCCTGGATAGAATTTATGTTCCTGTTGGATTGTTGCATTATGCTTTCTAGCCACTGCCATATACTGTTTGCCCAATTGCAAGAGTTAAACAGGTGGTTTATAGTTTCCTCCTCTTTTCTACACATTGGACAAATTGAAGGGCCTGAGAAGCCTTTTTTCCGAAGGTTGTCCCAAGTTAGGGTTTTTCCCTTCATAAGGAGCCAGAGGAAGGTTTTGATTTTGGGCCAAAAGAGGCTGTCCCATACCTTAGTGCTCCAGGGGAGGATTTCCCCTTGCTCATTATGTTCCAATTATATCCTGGCTTCCTTTAGGGTGTAGCTGCCATTCCCTTTCATTCCCCATCTGAGTTGATCACTGGCTGAAAAGGTTCGAATTTTCCTTTTGTTGAGAGTGGTTAGGAGGCTCTGAAGATGGGCACTCTCAGCTGTGAAGCTGAGGGAGTTTGGGGGATTCCAGATTCTCCACTCCTGCTCGTTGGTTTCCTGGCTCCAGTACTGGTTTACTTTGTAGTTGCCTGCTGTTTGAACTTCTGTTTTGTAGTTTTCCAAATCTAGCGTTGTGAGGCGAGGAAGCTGCTGCCAAGCATCCTCCCAAAAGAGCGTTGTGTTTCCATTCCGAATTTCCCAAAAACTATGGTCTTGAATAATGTTGCGATTCCATTTGGCAAGGTTCCATATTGGAGAGCCTTCCGGAACCTCCTGAAGCCGGATAAGATCCGTCTTGTTGTAGTTGGGTGTATATTTCTCTTTCCAATGCTTTGCCCAGGGAAGGTGAGGTTCTTTGAGCCATCTCCACCATAATTTCGCACCACAAATATTTTTGGAGATCAGGGGATCTATAAGGTTGAGGCCACCTAGAGATTTTGATTTACATAGCTTGTTCCAGGCAACCAAGGCCCATTTGTTTTTTTCCGCGTTACCTCTCCATAAGAAAGTCCTCTGGATTGTTCTGATCTTGTGAAGAATGCCTTGGGGGGCAGGAAGGATGGAAAGTAGGTAATGGGGAATGGCTTGCAAGATGGCCTTGGTAAGGACTAGCCTACCAGCAAAGTTTAGGGCTCTGTGAGTCCAGTGTCTGCATTTGTTTTCCAGCTTGGCTAGGGTGCTTTCCCAGTGGTGCTTTTGCCAGGGCTTAGAGGTTAGAGGGACGCCCAGGTATTTAGAGGGCAGAGTACTCCTTTTAAATCCCAAAATGCTTGTGAGATGCTTCTGAATTGCTAGGTGCGTATTGAAGAAAAAAATCTTTGATTTAGCGTGATTGATTTCCATACCTGAAGCTTTGCTGAATAGAGTTAGGATGGATTTATAGGCAAACGCTTCTTTCACTGTGGGGGTGCCATGCAGCAGGGTATCATCCACGAACTGCTGATGAGTAGTGGCTAGACTAGAATGAAGAGGACGGAGACCTCTGATACTGCCTTCTTCTTTAGCTTTGTGGATGAGATGACTTAGGCCTTCCATGAGGATCACAAAGAGGAAGGGGGAGAGAGGGTCTCCCTGCCTGATGCCCCTGGAGGGTGTGAAGGTTTCTGAAGGAGAACCGTTGACGAGAATGGAGAAGGAGGAGGACTTGATTTGAGTGAGAATCCACTTGTTCCATTTTTTATCAAAGCCGAACGCTGTAAGAACAGCTTCCAGGTAGTTCCAATTTACCTTATCAAAAGCCTTGGAGAGATCGAGCTGCATGAGCATCCCAGCTTTTTTCCTGGTCTGAAGAGTGTGCACCATTTCTTGTGCTAGGAGGATATTGTCTAGGATTTGTCGACCCTCTACATAACCAGACTGCTCTTCTGAGATGAGATTAGGCAGGATGGGCTTGAGTCTGCTAGCGATGACCTTGGAGATGATCTTGTAGATCACATTGGAAAGTGCAATAGGTCTGAACTTCTCGGGGGTGTGGGCGTTCTCTTCCTTTGGGATTAAAGCCAAGAAGGTGGAGTTGATGGATTTGAGAATAGTGCCAGAGCGTCTGAAATCCTCAACCACTTCCCACATTTCTGATTTTATGGTTTGCCAGCAAGCTTTGAAGAAATTGATGGTGAAGCCGTCTGGGCCAGGGGCTTTATCATTAGGCATGCTTTTTACTGCATCCTCCACTTCCTCCATTGATATTTCTTTGACGACGGCAAGATTTTGGTCCTTTGTTACCACTTTGGGGATGGATTGCGTTAAAGTGTTGATAGCATCAGCTCTGTCTATAGGCGATTCCTGAGCAATGTGCTTAAAATGTTCTGTCAGGAGTGAGGAAATTTCCCTGTGGTTGTGAAGAGTGTCGCCCGAATCATTTTTGAGATTGAGAATTTTGTTGGCGTTTCTGTAGTCGAGGGTGGACCTGTGGAAGAATTTTGAGTTTTGTTCGCCCTCTTTGAGCCATTGCACTCTGGATTTTTGTTTCCAGAGTGTTTCTTCTTGAAGGCTTCTGTGATGCCATTGAGGCATTAGTTCTTTTTCCGTCTCCTTTGATTCCTCAGTAATGTTGCCAGAGGTCCAGTTTTTATGTATTATCTCTAGCTTGCCCTCTAGGAAGGATTTTTCCTTGAAAATGTTGCCACATTCCGTGATATTCTAGTGCTTGATTTTTCTTTTGATATTGTTGAGCTTGCTTTGGAGTTTAAACATTTTGGTGCCTTGAACATTCAATGGTTCACTCCACCAATTCTCTAGCAGTTGAACAAAATTGGGGTGCTGTAACACGAATTTCTCAAAATGGAATGGCTTATTTCTCGGGGTGCCCAGGAAGGCAGCCTCTAGAGAGATGGGCCAGTGATCCGAGCCCCCACTAGGGAGGATATCAGAGTTGACAGTGATGCCCTCTAGCACAATGCTCTCTGAAATGAGGAACCTATCCAGGCGGGAGGAAATCAGGTTCTCTCCTCCCCTTCTGTTATTCCAAGTGAAGGAGTAAGAGGAGGGCTGCACATCCACTAGCTTTGCAGTTTCAATAAATTCAGCAAAGGCCCCAGTGTCCCTCTTGAGTTTTCTTAACCCTCCCTTCTTCTTCAGGAGGGTGGTGATCATGTTGAAGTCTCTGCCCATGATGATTTTAGAGGCCTGATATCTAGATTACAGTCTTCTGAGAGTGTTGAGGAAATGGAACTTTTCTTCTAATCTTTGAGGGCCATATACATTAACACAGAGATAAGTTTCAGAGTTACCTGTGTTTTGAATCTTCGTGGCTATGTAGGCATGAGTGGCTTCTGGGGTGAGCACGCTGATAGCTCTTGTGTCCCAAAAGGTGGTGATGCCTCCTTCCCAACCTGTGCTGGCTACTTCAATGAAGTCGAGAGGCTTACCTAATTTTTGACTGATCATTTTTATGAGAGAGGAGGAGCATTTTGTTTCTTGAATAAACATCATGTCCGGCTTTTCTGATTTGAACTTCCTGATGAGAAGTCTTTGTTTTGCTTGGCTATTGAGCCCTCTTGCATTCCATGAAATTACTTTCATTGGTAACTAGATTTAAAGATGATAGGACGAGAAGGCTTCTAGGGCCTTCATTTTACCTGAGTTCAGCATTAGGATCCCCAAGTCATGAAGAACCTCTCCAGTCGTCCTCCTTCCCCTTTTCCTTCTTGGTTTAAAGACAGCTGGGCTGAGGGAGATGATATTGGAGTGGTTGCCTGATCCTGCTGCTATTCCCAGTTTCCTGTTTTGCCTAGCCAGTTCAGCCCTTTGTCTTGAAATAAAGAGTTCGCTTATCTGTTTTAGTTCTTCCTCTGGAACATTTTCAATGCCTTTAGCCTTCTAGTTCTCCTCCAGAGCTGGTAAGTTGACTCCTGCCTTTTTTAGAGCTTCATTTAGTTCTTGTTCATCGTTGCCCCCATCACTGTAGAACATCTCCGTATCTTCATCTTGTGTGCTTTCCCATTCTAGTCTATTATCTCTGGGACTGTGTGGGCCTTCACCCTGTTCCTTGCTATTATTTTCTTGCTGGTTCTTTTGTCCCTCCGAGTTCCTTTCTTCTGCCCGGATCTCTTCTGTTTCTGTGTCCGTTTCCAGAACCCTGAAGGGGTTGAGGAAGGCACTTGGGACGGCCCCTGTTCTATTAGGCCTTCTTCGATTGGCTCTTTGCCTGATTTTCGGTTTTGTGAATGCCTCTTTATTCTGCGGCTCAGCCTGGGGTTTACCTGCCTCTTCCGTTCTATTAAGGGGGCAATCTCTTACTAGATGCCCATGTTTGTGACATTTCCTGTAGCGAAATGGAATTTGTTCGTAGTCAATGGCCCGAAAATAGTCTTCGTCCTGAAACTCCAGCCAAATACCTTCATGCAGGGCTCCAGATATGTCTAGTTCCACATAGATTCTGGCACAAGAAGTGTATCTGCATTGGATAGTTGCTTCAGAAGCTTTGACAAAGGTGCCTAGCTTATCTCCTATTTGCTTGAGAGTATTTAAACCCCAATAATCTATGGGGAGGGAGAAGAGACGGATCCAAACAGGAACCTGAGTGAAGGTTTCGTTTTAAGGGACAAAGTTGGGCTTCCAAGGTCTCATGTAGAGACCTGCTGAAGAAAAAAAATATGGGCCGCCTTCGAATACCCGGTCTTTATCTTCTAGGTTTGTAAAGACTACTCTAAAAAAACCTTTAGCTCCTAGGTGTAAGTTAATGTCACCTTTGGGTTTCCAGTGCTGTTTGATCCATTGGCAGAGGGCTCGCTCCGTGGGCCACAACCCCATGAATTTGCATATGACCGCATGCTCCGACATGTGCTCAAATCTTTCAAATCACTCTATACCTTTTTTGTAATATATTTATAGACTTTTATAAATCATATTTACAAAATTAAAGGATTTATAATATTAATGCTATGGTTTTTAATACTAATATCAAAGTTTATATTATCAACACTTAATATATTAATCCTAGTATTTAATATTCATGTTCGGGATTGCATGGATATATATATATTATATATATATATATATATAAATATATATATATATATAAAATATTAATATTCCTTCGGTTTATAATTTAATACCTTCTGTTCCCATATTAATCCTTTGGATTTAATATTATTTCATGGGTTTTATAATGGCATTAGGTATATATTGATATCAATTAATTATCAATCTAATATAATTATTATTATAATAAATTGTAATTATACTTATTATAATTATCTTTGTAAATTATGGTATTTTTATTATTTTTTAGGATATATTAATATAATAATAATTATTAAATTTAACCATTAATATCTATCAATATTTTCAACCAAATTATATATAATTGCTATAATATATTGCATTTATCATAGTAGCTATGATGATAAAAATTGTTCATGTAATAGATTTTACTTTGTTAGTGGGTGACATGAATGGTAACACACAAAGGATTTAGAATGAAATATAATATAATATAATATGTATTACCACTGATATTATTCACATATTTAAGGTGGACTCCTTAATTTCATAAGCATATTCTTATATTTTTATTTATTATCCCATAACTTTATGCTCAAAATACGGGGGACACAAATCAAATATTCTGGGCTATTACCCTACCATTGCGTGAACTATGCTACCTTGCCTTCTTTCTCACTACCCTGAATCCCACACCTACATTGGAGAATAAAGAACTCAGTTAGAATTTGTGTAGCCACATAAGAGCTAACTTAGTTATAATTCCCACACAAGATCTCACTTACACTCTAACCAGCTTAACTTAGTTATAATTTGCGGATAATAGCTCAATTAGTCTCTCACAACCTTACTTTTCTCAATGACATTAGGGAACACAAACTATTTTATTTTAGAATTTTATATCCTTTCATGCTTTATATTTCATGTTGTTTGAGTGTTGTGTGTACAATACTTAAAGGGTAATTAGATTTTATGATTTAGGAAAGGATGATATTTTATGATTAGGAATATGTAAATATTTAGATTTATAATAACACACTTTTAATTGTTTAAATGGTGAGTGTTTATAAATACCTATTTATTACTTGGTTTAGTTGTATATCAACTAAGTTAAAATATATTTCAAAGTCTTTAGGCTATGTACTAAGAAAATAGTACGTAAATTTAATTAAATTTAATGTGAATAATGTTGAAACTAATTTGGAAGAACATAGAAAATACTTAATTTGAAGCTAACATAAAAATTTTTAAATTCAAAAATTAAAATGTAAACTATTAAATTTTTTAGATCTATATTTCTTATTTTTATCATCAATAAAATTTAATTATTTACAATATAGTATAGGGGATATTGCATGGTACTGAAAACCTTAATTTTTATTGAATTTCTATTTTTTTTAATATTGAAAATAATAAATTTATAAGGTAAAAAACCATACATCAAAAAGGCACCAAAATAATAAAAAAGAATAGAAAACATTTTTTTCACTCCCAATGAAATAAAAATAACGCTTATCCGTACCTAGTCAGAATGAAATAAAGAAAAACCAGCTGAAATTAGAAGGAAACAACCATCAAAGCATTTCTAAAGGCAACAATGAGTGGATTTAGAGTGCTCTGAAAAATGGATTTAGTATTACTGAAAACTTTTGGCCACCAAAATTTTGGAGTTTGACATAAAAACTCTTGACCACCAAAATTTAGGAATTTGACATAAAAAATTCTAGGCCACCTAAATTTTAAAGCTTTTCAATTGTGTTTTTGATAATGTAAATGGATTTAGTATCATTAAAAGCCATAGGCCACCAAAATTTCAGAGCTTAGATTTCAAAAACTATGGGCACCCAAAATTTTAGAGTTTGACAACTATAATCTATATTTACAAAAAAAATTGCCTAATTTTACCAAAATCATATGGAAATTTTCATAATTATCTTTGTGGTAAAATTGGAAACCTAATTATACTAAACCAAACCAAACCGAATGAACATAACCCAGTGGAATAACACCGAATGAACATAACCCAGTGGAATAACATAATCGATGCGGATCTGTGTTTTTTTACCCTACTGTACTCGAATATTTACACAGCCATTTTGATTTTTCTATTCTACGATCTGGTCTTTTGCTCTGTTGTCAAATAGGTGAGAATATACGTTCACAGACCCGCAGAGATCACCTTCCCGGGACCCTGCAACGAAAGAAAGTAAAATTTACAGTGTACACACGAGATATAAGTATGCACCCCACGCTCTAGTATCTTCACCACTCGTTTTTTGCTTCTAATTTTAGCCATCCTGCAAACACAGGGTTTCGCATTTCCAGAACATATAAACGATGAATAGCTTTCTACGTCTAGGGGGTTGGCATTTTAGCTTCGTCAACGCTACCAAACCCAGCAATATAATGTTTGCTCTATTTTCTCCGTTATTATAAACGTCATAGTTTTCTAGTTTTACTAGGAACTATAGATTGAATGTTTAGATTCCAGTTCCTTTTAAAATGTAGCTGAACTATATGGTAACGTCAGCGTCTGGTTTATCTTACATGACTTTACAGGAAGTGCCATTGCTCTTCTTATGTACGGAGAACCTATGTAAGTATAATAGTTATCACCACATGACCCATACTATTAATTTCTAATATTATTTTAGTGTAATCGCCCTTAATAGTAATAGGTTTAAGCGAGTTATTCAAATGAGAAATGCAGAGAGGTTCAGGGTATTAATAAACGATGATAATATTTTAACCCTGGACAGAACTACATTCAAGAAGGTGATCCGGAGAAGCACGGAGAGTTTTTCAGGCTTTCCGTATGCAATAGCGTTGTACAACTGTATTCTGTACACGTGGTATGGATCTCCTCTAATCAGCAATGGGTGGGATAACATTGTTGTTATGGTTGTCAATGCTGTTGGCCTCCTGGTCGAGTGCAGTTCATAATCAGTTAATGTTCAATGAATATTTCTTGCAGACGAAAATGGTAGGAATGGTTATAGGCGTGTTGATGGTGTTTGGAACTATTGCAATAACTTCCTTTTTGGCTGTCCATGATCACAACAAAAGGAAGGCCTTTGTAGGAACTGCAGGATTGGTGGCAACCGCCATTCTCTACGCTTCTCCACTATCTGTAATTGTAAGCTTTATACTGCATTAGCTATTCATAATGGCTGATCCATCGTTTAGATTTAGTTATTGTTGCGAGTACAACATTGCATTTATTGTTAATATTTCTTACCGAGTTTGTTAAACTGCAGAGAACGGTAATTCAAACCAAGAGCGTGGAATTCATGCCCAGCTTCTATTTCTCCTTCTTTGCTTTCCTCGGAAGCGTGCTGTGGATGGTATATGGCGCTCTTAGCAAGGATATCATCATCATGGTAAGGTTACTACTTTATATCAGAGAATTCCTCTGGTGTATAGTGTTTCTTGTTCTGACTGACGTAATAAGCTACAGCTGAATCATACTTTGTTTTTGCAGGCACCAAACTTTGTCGGTGTGCCATTAGGCTTGGCTCAGATGGTTTTATTCTGTGTTTATAGATCCAATAAGAGCCAACCCGTTGAAAATGAAAAGATGGATGGAGGCAAACAACGCGACTTTATCAAAGAGACGAGCGACGTCGAAATGCAGTTGAATGTATGACTTGGCCGAGGCCGAGCAAACTCCTTATCCTCTGCGATGAAATTTGCAACGCATATTCATTATTTTACACATTTGGTAATATGCAGCCATATCGAATTACGACTCGGGCTTTGAGTCAGTGCATGATACCGAAGTGTGCTAAGTTCATGGAAAATTCTGTAGACTCTATGATTTATTAAAACAGTCCAGTTTCCATATCTGTAATTCAGCAATGTCCTTAAATCCTGTGATATCTATATAGAAGAATGTTAAATTTAAATCCATTATCATATAAATTTAATTAAATTTTTAACCAGCGAAGCACAAAACTTTTGGGGTATCCATATGCACAAAGTCATGCAATCCCAAACTTTTGGGGTATCCATATGCACAAAGTCATGCAATCCCAAACTCGAATTTCAAAGAAATGGCTGACAAATGCATGAGAGAATCACGATAGAAATATGCCAGACAGAATAATGGAAACCGGAAAATAGTAGGCTTGTAACAGATGCAAAAGGACAAATTACAGAAGTGACATGCAAAGTTCATATAATTTTCACAACTGTATTATGTTAGTTTATTTTTTTTGGAATTAGAAATGTATAAATTATTTTTTTCTTTTCTTTTGGTAGGTTAGGTAGATTTTGGAGTGTAAATATTGTAATAGTTAGTAAAGCATGTAAGTTAATGTTAGTATAAGTATTAGTAACATTTTAAAAAAAAATCTGCACTGTGGAATTCAACAACATTGTTGTGTGTTATTATAGAGTGTTATGGTTACTTATTTAGTGTTTAATTATTATAGCAATTTAATTTCCTCTCAAAGGAATTTCAAGAATCTTTACCCAAGAATGATGGATGTTCTTGTAGAGTTGTTACCGAACAGTTGCACCTAGGAGCCTCTACGAAGAACCATAGGTGCAATAGTGGAGCCTTCATGTTAAGTTGTAGCTCCATTTTGAGTTGTAGTCCCGAGCCTACAACCTCGATTGTGAGTTGCTTCCCTAAAGTGTTTTCATGGTGATTTTGAGTCAAAATAGTCACTTTATCTTCAATAAGAACTTTATGTGACTGAACTTAACACTGGTAGGTGTTTCAAAATCCACTGTTGAATGGGCCATTTCCACAGAAAACTCTACGACTTTGAGCAAGCGGCTACCATTGTATGTAGGAATGAAACAATGGAACAAAACAATAAATAGAGAGATAAACCAAACCAAGGGTTTGTAAACCCATACTAGTACTTGTGGGGGGTGTTTTCGGACAATATTTAATACAATTCTCGAGTCAATTGTCTTATCTTGAGACAAAAAAATACTTGTGTATTGTCTTAAATATTGTCTTTAAGCCAACGTCTCAAAATTATTGTCTTAAAAATTGTCTCTTTAAAGACAATATAGAACATATATTATTCTTGTCTCCGTAAAGACAGATACATTAGTGTCTCTTAGTAGATAATTTCATTTTTGTCTCTTTAGAGACAATTATATTTTTGTCTCTTCAAGGACAATAGCTAAGATTAAAAACATATTGTTTCTATACACACTATATATCCATTATTCCAACTATTGTTTCTCTATAGAGAATATGAAAAAATATTTTAAAAAAAATCATTTTAAGTGTTATTTTAAGGTGGTTTCAACATTTAAAGTTCCCAAATAGTGATTTTAATTAGAGATTTATCTCTGTTCTTTATGGAAAAAAAGGCCATTTTTTTAAAGCTAACCACAAAGTCATTTTAAATCTAAATGAAAAAACAATTTTCAAAACTTTACAATTTTTGAAAGCAACCTTGAAAATAAGAAGGCAACACACTTATATTGGTTGAAAATACATTCATGTCATTCAATTCAAACATGCAAGATCCTTAGTTGGAAGTTCATTTAATGACATATTAGGAGGAAAAAGAAAAATGTCCAAGATTTCTCCTTCCTACAGGAGAGTTCACTCTCCGACATTTAAGTCCAAAATCTTGAATCCCATTAAATGGTGGGAAATTACATTGATATGCGGTCGTTAGCTCCATAATTTCGATACCCTTGTACAATTTGAATTGGCTTCCTCGATAACAAAAAATTATAAGGATGCATATGGATTTGAATCTACAATCGATTGGCAACCCTGTCTTAATGAAGGTTTTGCAAAAGATGGAGAACTGAAACAGGACCTAGCAACATGATATAGGGAAATTCTCAATCTATTGGTGACCTACAAATTTATCTCCTCCAATACTGGCTTTCAGAATTCAATAATCGTTGATGCAGTATTTATTTAACATTCTCAAGTCCATGTAAACCTACTCATCACGATAAAATGAATCTAGTCATTATTCGTCATGAGGGCCTGTAAATGTTGAGTGTGGTAAAAGCATCTCCATGTTTTCATATTCCAATAAACTTGTCATGGAGTATTCATGCCTATTCCCGATACAGCTAGAAGAGGATTTAGAAATATTGCAAGGAAGTCTTGCGCTCTCGAGTTGGGGAATAGGTAATGAACTATTATGATCAACATAGACACTCGACAAGAAATAAAAGTAAAACCTGCAAAAAAATCAAAATTCACATTTTCTTAATTTCTTATCATCCCGTAAAACCTAGTAGACTATAGCATATAGTTTAATTACAGTTCCATGCTATTTGAAGGCTTCATGTTTTTTAGTTAAAATGATCATAAATTTCAAAATCCATAAAATGATATTGTGTTCTTAAGAATGCTCTCTTTCCTATTATCGGTTCATCCTAGGAGACAAATGCATGGCAGAATCATGGCTACCCGCTAGAATAATGGGAAAACACTAGGCTCACTATGGTAGATAGAAGTTGAACTGCCCTCTCACTATAGAAGAAAAATAAATTATTAGTTATCCGTAAACATTTAATAATATTTTAACATAAGTGACATGTAAAGTTCATATAATTTGCACAACTTAGGTTGCCCATATCAAAATTTACTATCTATTTTTCATGTCATTTAATTTGTCACGGGATATGTAAGGTACAATTATGAGGTTCATTTGACATGGGTTAAACACTGCACATGCAACCTCATCCTCAAATTCCGAATCCATGTCCACTCCTACATCCCAACCATCATTTGAACTTTTACATAAATTTAGATAAACAAATTCATATAGTGATATCTACATGGGGGGCACAAAAGGGTTTTTATAACAAAGGTGGTTTCAATTTCATCATCTACATGTGTATCTCCATTTTCTTCACCATGTTTGCTCTCTTCAGCTCATACAAAATCATTTTATTCTTCGAAAATTTCGTTTGTAATTTTTTTTTTATTGTTTATGACAACTGCACTCTTCATGTCTTACATATATTATTCTACATTGATAGACTCGACAACTTCTTAAATTAATATTGCAATATCAAAATCCTCTAGTTATTTTGTCACAATAATCACTTGTCAACAATTGCAATGCTTTATTGATCGATGTGGCTGACACTTTCAGTTTATGTCCTTTGTAGAATATTTCAAGATTCTTTGGATGTGGTTGTTGTAACAATACTATGAAGCATCCTCTCATCCAAGCCTTTTTGAAAAATAAACAATGATGTTTCATACTCCTTGTTCTCTTCAAGTTTCTCCCTCTAAAGTTGAGTCATGACCTCATAGGTTACCTAGCTTGAGGGTTCTTCAAACCTATTCAAAACAATGTCCCATAACTAATCTATTAGTATTTTAATTTCCCACAATTCATAATTTTTACCAAAGACAATAGGAGGGGGTGGATGATAAGGACTACTCAAAATATCCATCCTCTCATGAATATGGTATTTTCCAATATTTATTGTGATCTTGAGCTTCTAGAAAACCTTCAAACCATTACAATATAATGCAAAAGAATTTAGAGTTGCAGATTCCACTCTAGGAAAAAACTAGAGCTCACAATGCTCATCTTTTAGATATGGTGGCTTCCTCAAATACCAAATATTTCTCATCAAACCCTCAACAAAAATGACTATGAAAATAACATAACTAGGAGTTTTTAACGGAAGTGGGTTTCCAGGTCCTTGATTTGGTGTATCTCTTAAATGAATTTGAAAATGGTCCTCTATACTAGGGCGTTTTTAATGGAAATAGGTTTACAAACCATTGTTTTCGTTTACCTCTCTATTTCTTTCTTTGCTACATTGCTGGCTTCCCACATATGATGGTATCCCGTTGCTCAAAGTGGCAGAGGTTTCTCTGAAAATGGTTCATTTAATAGATGTTGTTCAAACACCTATAAATATCAAGTTGAGTCACTTCAAGTTGTTGTAGATGATAAAGTGACTATTGTGACGCAATATCACGATGGAAACACTTAGGAAATTGGCTTACAAACGAGATGCTAGGCTTGCGACTACAATTTAAGATGGGTGCTCGATTATTGTGACTATGGTTCTTGGTAGAGCATCTTAGCTGAAATGGTTGGGGTAGCAACTCTACAAGAGCATAATTGATTCTTAGGTACATGATTATTCAAATTCCTTTGCCTCGTTCAACTATGGGAGACATAGGAGAAAATTAAGTTGCCATAATAATTAAACACTTGATAAGTCACAACAACATACTATAATAACACACAATAATGTTGTTGAATTCCACAATTTGGAAGAATATTTGAAATGCTAATAATAATTATATCAACTTTAGCTCACATGCTTTACTAAGTATCACTTTATTTAGACTTGAAACTCCACATAGCCTACCAAAACCTATACAGAAGAAGTAATTAATACATTTATAACTCCAACCAAAAACAACATTGTACAGTTGTGGAAATTATATGAACTTTACATGTCACTTATGTTAAAAGGTTATTAAACGTTCAGGGATAGCTAATAATTTATTTGTCTTCTACGGTGAGAGGGAACTTGAACTTTTGCATCTATGACATCGAGCCCATTGTTTTCACATTATTGTGTCATGAAGCCATTATTGTCTAAAAGGAAGTTATTTTCATCTTCCACCTTCTTAGTATCACAAATCGGGAAAATTATATCATCCCAAGGAGTCCCGGGAGTAGACCATTGCTCGGTGTCACTCTGAAGTTCATGAGAGTTAGTTCTAATCCCAGTGATGTTCATTTTACTCTTAGTATTGCTCAGCATAGAGAGATAATTATGGTTATCAAAGGTGGGGTTGATCACCTCCTTATAGTACCTTAGCTTCCTTTTATCCTCCAGCTTCTTAACATCCGACATCTCATCATTAAAATTGGAGGTAATAGTATCTTTGATATTGTCCTTGCTTCCCATGATGATCTCCTCCTTAATCCCGCAAAGGTTTAGTCAAGACATAGCATCCTAATGCCACCCAAGCTTGGGGCACATTTGTGGGTTTTGACTAAATTTAGAATCATTTTTTGGGTGCCTCTTGGATTCCATATTGTGAAGCTTCTTCTTATACATCAGATATGTAAACATAGTTGCACTTTCAATGGGGCACAGTCCAACTTCGATCAAGAGGATATGATAGGGAGTATTTCCCTTGATGTTGAGGTTGTAGGTTATGAATTGCTTTTGGATCATCTCAATATTTCTCCATAGCTCCCTAGGTAAACTGCACCCCCAAACTTCACATATCTATAAGATAACATGGGTGACAAGAGTCTAAAAGAGGAAAATTTTTTACTCCAAATGTAAAGATCAACTGCCTTACAATTGTTTTCTAGCTCGTAATAAGATTTGAAACCTCCAGTAATCCTTTTCTTGATGCTATAATTCGAGTTGAGCTAATGAGGAAAGCTAATACCCAAATATTTAGAAGAAGAAACCTATTCAAGGAAATGGTTATCAGAGACACAGCTACCATGGGTGATTTTTTTACACTAGCCTTTAGTTGACTTGAATTTTTTGAAGGTGGTTATCATAGACACAGCTACCATGGGTGATTTTTTTATACCAACCTTTAGTTGACTCGATTTTTTTCAACGTCTCCTCCTCCTAGCACAAGGCAAAACCACCCGCTCCGTCGACTTGCTGAATAAAACGATAATAATAATATTTTTATTAATATAAATTAATAATATTCATTCATTTGTTAATTCATAAAAAAATTCCAAAAAAAATCACATGAGAGTATTAGTAGACGTGTTTGTGGTTCATCTCAGGACAATGAAGAGGCAGATCTCAGAGGAAGATTAAATAAGAAGATAGGTAACCTATGGTTAGAGGAAACGACTACATTTGAATGGAGAGAGAAATTTATATATTAATATTATAACCAACAAACGGCTATTTATTTTAAATTTTTAAAAATTAATAAATAATAATAATTTATTTAAAATAATCTAATTATTAATTAACTTATTCAT
>APFE030387699.1:23386-41187 GCA_000404065.3 Pinus taeda
TAAATGTTAATAGGAATAAATGAGATTGATCACAAATACATAATATTACTAAAAAACAATAAAAATAAATAATAAGAGAGGGGGAATCCTCTATAAGACAAAAAGGGATAAAAAGCTCATAAAAGCAGGATAAACACTAAAAGGAGAGGGCGGGAATCCACCAACTACTAATTTTGAAGTTGTCATCCCTATAAATGTTATTAGAGGACCTCTGAACTTCAATGGCTTCCCTAAACTTGCCTTGATGAAAATGATAAATTTTTGCGACAATCTTAGCCTCCACAATGCATATATGATGCTTGGTCTTCATTGCATGTTCCGCTAAAGCCAAGGATTTGGTCATCAAATGTTTGATATCAGCCACATGTCTTTAATCCTTTGGTTAATAGAATGACCTGTTTCTCTTATCTATGAGGTCCCAAATGAATATGGGATGAAATAAACACCTTTCAAATCCATAGGTTTCACTTGGTCCTTAACCAACTTTAGTGAGCTTCTAATGGTGTTGAGGGGTCTAATGTTCGAGGGAACATTATGTTTCTTTAGGATTCTCACAAATTGTCGTACTTTGGATGAAGGGGAGGTGAGCTCCTGAATGGCTATCAAATATGTCAGTATTAACCTTAGACCCTTATCAACTCTCAGGAAAGTTTTAACAAAAATTGTCTTCCTTGGGCTATTTTGAATAATTATAATTAATAAGTCAAAATTTGATAAGTTCAATTCAAATTAAAAAAATTAATTTCTATAATATGAAAATATTTACTATTTTTTTTGTGTAAATAAGCATTTGTATTAACGATAGGAGAATATGTTACAAAACTTCTGTTGTTGCAGATTAAGGGGCAACTTAACAGCACGCCTGGCAAGAAGGATTTGCATTCGTCAAAAGGGTGGACCGGCACACCACGCAGGGTGGCTACGAATAACAAAACTCCACATAGGCACACCACATAGGGCGGCTAGGAAAATGACCAAAATTGTATCCGGCTCACCACGCAGGGCAGCCATGTCAGTAAACCAAAATTTGAGACGGCCCACCACGCAGGGTGGCCAGGAGGAAACAGCGTGATAACCAGCAAACTGAGTGCTAGGGGGCTATGATTCCAAGAGAAGAGAGCTTAGTACACGGTGAAATGAACAGAGAGCATAAAAACCTGGAAGGAGAGTGACCGAGAAAGCAAAAAAGGAATGATGGCCGCAACCATCAGCGGTGGGTCGGCCCCTGCTTCGGCTGGTGGCTGGGCCCCTGCTTCGGAGGGTCTTTCGGAGGAGCACCGGAAGTCTCCCCAGAAAAACCCTCAGAGTTGGCCACATTCCTCATAAGCATGATGAGAACCGTGAGCGCTTTACCAATGGTATCCACTTGCTGGTCAAGCGAAGATAATTTGAACTCTATACTTTCGAGAACGCACATGTGATCATGCTCCATGGCGTCCATTTGGCGCTTGAGCTTCTGGACTCTTTCTTCTTGCTCCTCCTGCGCTGTCAGAACCTTCGCCAACATGCTTTTCATTCTCCAAACCTCAGCTTGAGTTCTGATAAACTGAGTAGCCCGAGTGTAGGTGGTGCCTGGGTCAGCCAACTGACCTCCCTCTCCAACTGCTGGTCAGATAACTTAGCTTCCTCTTCCTTGACGCTGCTTTCTAATTCTCCCATCTTCCGCTTGTTGCGCTGCGAGGTCTGAATCTCATACATTTGCTGGGCTTGTTGAAGGTCCTTTATAGCTGCCTAGTTGCGACAGCCTTCACCTTTCATGGTGTGGGAGCCTGCCACGGTGATACCCTGCGCTGTGTTGGAAGTGCGCAAGCTCTTCACCTTGCAATACGATAAAACTATGCTTTCCCAATCTGCCAAGGATGTAGTTAAATAGCCGGGTGCCTGAAGATGGTTGGATGGGGGAATTAGGAGGGAGGGCCACTTGCCAGTCCTGTCGTGATTATTATCGTGAGAAGGAAGAACGGTGGTATCAGAGAATAATTGAAAGCTATTATTGCTACCGATTTTCCCCTCGTCCTTGGCCCGCTAGGTAGGCTTAGTCCTGCTGTGGTTACGACGCTGAGGATCCAAACAGATCACGTGTGTCCTTCGGCCTCATCCGGATTTAAGGTGGTGTGGTTAGTCATCATGGTGGTTAGCCGGAAACCGCAGAGCCGTTACCGTTCTGTCGTTGTTTTCTGTCTGGGCGATGTCCTTTCTGGCATGCTAAAGGCAGGTTCCCTTAAGGTCAGGACACGTGATGTCGTCCCACCAGCTGTCTTTCGAATCGTTTGGGTTCTCAATCCCAATGTTAGCCAGGTGGTCTGCCACCGCGTTTCCCTTTCTTCTGATCGCCTGAAAGGTGAGGCCTTTCATTTCACGAAGCAAAATGGCGATGTTTTCGGTTGCCTGAGCCAGTCGCCAATGTTTCGTGACTCTGCTAACCGGCGTGCCGTGGTAAATTCGCCTTGCTGCAGTTATGGCTACTTCAGAGTCTCCCTCTATGACAACATTGGAAATCTGGTTCATGTGCAGAATTCTAAGGCCTTTTCCATCGCAGCGAATTCCATTTTTTTATTGGTGGCTTCCCCCAACGCTTGACTGTAAATATAAAGGATTTCCCCTCTGTGGTTTCTGATGACCCCCCCTATGCCTGCCGGACCAGGGTTGCCTCTGGAGGCCCCATCGAAATTTAGTTTAAGGAAACCTGCCGGGGGCCTGTGCCATCCTTGCTGATCATTTGGAGGTTTGGGAATGCTGCTAGTAGTTGGAGCTCTGTTTGCATTTTCCAGTTTGAAGCTGGCCTGAATGCGCTGGTCCTTGGGCGTAGGATTCGAGTCGGACAACCTCGTGCATTTGGCTGAGATTAGTTCATGGATGTTAGCGGATAAGGTAATCTGCGAGAACTCGAAATTCATCTTTTCATTTTGAAAAATTCTCCTGTTTCGTTCCTTCCATATGGTCCAGGTTATAAAGCCTGGGATGATTTTCCAGATGCTGTTTACCCTGTAATTGCTCGAGAAGTCTCCTGGCCACTGAGTAATTGTGTCCTGGATAGAATTTATGTTCCTGTTGGATTGTTGCATTATGCTTTCTAGCCACTGCCATATACTGTTTGCCCAATTGCAAGAGTTAAATAGGTGGTTTATAGTTTCCTCCTCTTTTCTACACATTGGACAAATTGAAGGGCCTGAGAAGCCTTTTTTCCGAAGGTTGTCCCAAGTGAGGGTTTTTCCCTTCATAAGGAGCCAGAGAAAGGTTTTGATTTTGGGCCAAAAGAGGCTGTGCCATAACTTAGTGCTCCAGGGGAGGATTTCCCCTTGCTCATTCTGTTCCAATTATATCCTGGCTTCCTTTAGGGTGTAGCTGCCATTCCCTTTCATTCCCCATCTGAGTTGATCACTGGCTGAAGAGGTTCGAATTTTCCTTTTGTTGAGAGTGGTTAGGAGGCTCTGAAGATGGGCACTCTCAGCTGTGAAGCTGAGGGAGTTTGGGGGATTCCAGATTCTCCACTCCTGCTCGTTGGTTTCCTCGCTCCAGTACTGGTTTACTTTGTAGTTGCCTGCTGTTTGAACTTCTCTTTTGTAGTTTTCCAAATCTAGCGTTGTGAGGCGAGGAAGCTGCTGCCAAGCATCCTCCCAAAAGAGTGTTGTGTTTCCATTCTGAATTTCCCAAAAACTGTGGTCTTGAATAATGTTACGATTCCGTTTGGCAAGGTTCCATATTGGAGAGCCTTCCGGAACCTCCTGAAGCCGGATAAGATCCGTCTCGTTGAAGTTGGGTGTATATTTCTCTTTCCAATGCTTTTCCCATGGAAGGTGAGGTTCTTTGAGCCATCTGTACCATAATTTCGCACTACAAATATTGTTGGAGATCAAGGGATCTATAAGGTTGAGGCCACCTCGAGATTTTGATTTACATAGCTTGTTCCAGGCAACCAAGGCCCATTTGTTTTTTTCCCCGTTACCTCTCCATAAGAAAGTCCTCTGGATTGTTCTGATCTTGTGAAGAATGCCTTGGGGGGCAGGAAGCATGGAAATCAGGTAATGGGGAATGGCTTGCAAGATGGCCTTGGTAAGGACTAGCCTACCAGCAAAGTTTAGGGCTCTATGAGTCCAGTGTCTGCATTTGTTTTCCAGCTTGGCTAGGGTGCTTTCCCAGTGGTGCTTTTTCCAGGGCTTAGAGGTTAGAGGGGCGCCCAGGTATTTAGAGGGCAGAGTACTCCTTTTAAATCCCAAAATGCTTGTGAGATGCTTCTGAATTGCTAGGTGCGTATTGAAGAAAAAATCTTTGATTTAGCGTGATTGATTTCCATACCTGAAGCTTTGCTGAATAGAGTTAGGATGGATTTATAGGCAAGCGCTTCTTTCACCGTGGGGGTGCCATACAGCAGGGTATCATCCACGAACTGCTGATGAGTAGTGACTAGACTAGAATGAAGAGGACGGAGACCTCTGATACTGCCTTCTTCTTTAGCTTTGTGGATGAGACGACTTAGGCCTTCCATGAGGATCACAAAGAGGAAGGGGGAGAGAGGGTCTCCCTGCCTGATGCCCCTGGAGGGTGTGAAGGTTTCTGAAGGAGAACCGTTGACGAGAATGGAGAAGGAGGAGGACTTGATTAGAGTGAGAATCCACTTGTTCCATTTTTTATCAAAGCCGAACGCTGTAAGAACAGCTTCCAGGTAGTTCCAATTTACCTTATCAAAAGCCTTGGAGAGATCGAGCTGCATGAGCATCCCAACTTTTTTCCTGGTCTGAAAAGTGTGCACCATTTCTTGTGCTAGGAGGATATTGTCTAGGATTTGTCGACCCTCTACATAACCAGACTGCTCTTCTGAGATGAGATTAGGCAGGATGGGCTTGAGTCTGTTAGCGATGACCTTGGAGATGATCTTGTAGATCACATTGCAAAGTGCAATAGGTTTGAACTTCTCGGGGGTGTGGGCGTTCTCTTCCTTTGGGATTAAAGCCAAGAAGGTGGAGTTGATGGATTTGAGAATAGTGCCAGAGCGTCTGGAATCCTCAACCACTTCCCAAATTTCTGATTTGATGGTTTGCCAGCAAGCTTTGAAGAAATTGATGGTGAAGCCGTCTGGGCCAGGGGCTTTATCATTAGGCATGCTTTTTACTGCATCCTCCACTTCCTCCATTGATATTTCTTTGAGGAGGGCAAGATTTTGGTCCTTTGTTACCACTTTGGGGATGGATTGCGTTAAAGTGTTGATAGCATCAGCTCTGTCTATACGCGATTCCTGAGCAATGTGCTTAAAATGTTTTGTCAGGAGCGAGGAAATTTCCCTGTGGTTGTGAAGAGTGTCGCCCGAATCATTTTTGAGATTGAGAATTTTGTTGGCGTTTCTGTAGTCGAGGGTGGACCTGTGGAAGAATTTCGAGTTTTGTTCACCCTCTTTGAGCCATTGCACTCTGGATTTTTGTTTCCAGAGTGTTTCTTCTTGAAGGCTTCTGTGATGCCATTGAGTCATTAGTTATTTTTCCATCTCCTTTGATTCCTCAGTAATGTTGCCAGAGGTCCAGCTTTTATGTATTATCTCTAGCTTGCCCTCTAGGATGGATTTTTCCTTGAAAATGTTGCCACATTCCCTGATATTCCAGTGCTTGATTTTGCTTTTGATATGCTTGAGCTTGCTTTGGAGTTTAAACATTTTGGTGCCTTGAACATTCAATGGTTCACGCCACCAATTCTCTAGCAGTTGAACAAAATTGGGGTGCTGTAACCAGAATTTCTCAAAACGGAATGGCTTATTTCTCGGGGTGCCCAGGAAGGCAGCCTCTAGAGAGATGGGCCAGTGATCCGAGCCCCCACTAGGGAGGATATCAGAGTTGACAGTGATGCCCTCTAGCACAATGCTCTCTGAAATGAGGAACCTATCCAGGCGGGAGGCGATCAGGTTCTCTCCTCCCTTTTTGTTATTCCAAGTGAAGGAGTAAGAGGAGGGCTGCACATCCACTAGCTTTGCAGTTTCAATAAATTCAGCAAAGGCCCCTGCATCCCTGTTGAGTTTTCTTAACCCTCCCTTCATCTCAAGGAGGGTGGTGATCATGTTGAAGTCTCCGCCCATGATGATTTTAGAGCCCTGATATCTAGATTGCAGACTTCTGAGAGTGTTGAGGAAATGGAACTTTTCTTCTAATCTTTGAGGGCCTTATACATTAACACAGAGATAAGTTTCAGAGTTACCTGTGATTTGAATCTTCGTGGCTATGTAGGCATGAGTGGCTTCTTAGGCGAGCACGCTGATAGCTCTTGTGTCCCAAAAGGTGGTGATGCCTCCTTCCCAACCTGTGCTGGCTACTTCAATGAAGTCGAGAGGCTTACCTAATTTTTGACTGATGATTTTTATGAGAGAGGAGGAGCATTTTGTTTCTTGAATAAACATCATGTCCGGCTTTTATGATTTGAACTTCCTTATGAGAATTCTTTGTTTTGCTTGGCTATTGAGCCCTCTTGCATTCCATGAAATTACTTTCATTGGTAACTAGATTTAAAGATGATAGGACGAGAAGTCTTCTAGGGCCTTCATTTTACCTGAGTTCAGCATTAGGATCCCCAATTCATGAAGAACCTCTCCAGTCGTCCTCCTTCCCCTTTTCCTTCTTGGTTTAAAGCCAGCTGGGCTGAGGGAGATGATATTGGAGTGGTTGCCTGATCCTGTTGCTATTCCCAGTTTCCTGTTTTGCCTAGCCAGTTCGGCCCTTTGTCTTGCAATAAAGAGTTCGCTTATCTGTTTTAGTTCTTCCTCTGGAACATTTTCAATGCCTTTAGCCTTCCAGTTCTCCTCCAGAGCTGGTAAGTTGACTCTTGCCTTTTTTAGAGTTCATTTAGTTCTTGTTCATCGTTGCCCCCATCACTATAGAACATCTCCGTATCTTCATCTTGTGTGTTTTCTTGTTCTAGTCTATTATCTCTGGGACTGTGTGGGCCTTCACCCTATTCCTTGCTATTGTTTTCTTGCTGGTTCTTTTTTCCCTCCGAGTTCCTTTCTTCTGCCCGGATCTCTTCTGTTTCTCTGTCCATTTCCAGAACCCGGAAGGGGTTGAGGAAGGCGCTTGGGACAACCCCTGTTCTATTAGGCCTTCTTTGATTGGCTCTTTGCCTAATTTTCAGTTTTGTGAATGCTTCTTTATTCTGCGGCTCAGCCTAGGGTTTGCCTGCCTCTTCCGTTCTATTAAGGGGGCAATCTCTTACTAGATGCCTGTGTTTGTGACATTTCCTGCAGCGAAATGGAATTTGTTCGTAGTCAATAGCCTAAAAATAGTCTTCGTCCTAAAACTCCAGCCAAATACCTTCATGCAGGGCTCCAGATACGTCCAGTTCCACACATATTCTGGCACAGGAAGTGTATCTGCATTGGATAGTTGCTTCAGAAGCTTTGACAAAGGTGCCTAGCTTATCTCCTATTTGCTTGAGAGTATTTAAACCCCAATAATCTATGGGGAGGGAGAAGAGACGGATCCAAACAGGAACCTGAGTGAAGGTTTCGTTTTCAGGGACAAAGTTGGGCTTCCAAGGTCTCATGTAGAGACCTCCTGAAGAAAAAAAATATGGGCCGCCTTCGAATACCCTGTCTTTATCTTCTAGGTTTGTAAAGACTACTGTAAAAAAACCTTTAGCTCCTAGGTGTAAGTTAATGTCACCTTTGGGTTTCCAGTGTTGTTTGATCCATTGGCAGAGGGCTCTTTCCGTGGGCCACAACCCCATGAATTTGCATATGACCGCATGCTCCGACATGTGCTCCCTGTGAGCTTGGATCTCAGGGTCTGTACAGATCACTCTGAGGGCTTCTTTCTTTTTAGGCTTGCAGGCTCCCTGAGGGGCATTGCTGGTGCCTGAGGTGATGGGTGGTTCCCCCTCTTTTCCTTCTCGTGTCTTCCCTTGCCTCTCTTTCTCGTTTCCATTAGTGGTCTGGGTCTGCTTTGGGCCCTCATCTTGAGAATTCGCAGCAGCCCCGAGGGGGCTGTTTTCTGTTTCCTTATCCTTTTGCTTGGAACCCCCTCCATGTTCCGCTGTCATTTTCTGCACCTTGTCTTTTCTGTAGCTTCCTGGGTTTCTGCTATCTCCATAACCTGAGATTTCTAACCCTTCATTTTTTGTCTGCTTGTGCATAACAATATTATTGAACGATGGGGTCCCTGTGGACCCCCCGACGAGCATTTGTCGGGGAAGTCCTCTTCCCCTGCAGCGGTGATCAGCCAGTCTGGTGAACTGCGGTGCCAGAGCAGGCTCTGGAATGGAAGAGAACGTCGTTAAACCCTAGAACAGATGATGCAACCGAAAATTGCCAGAGCTCTCGCGTTCAGTCTTAATAGCTAGTTATGAAAATATTTACTATTATAATCATGTTATTTACTATTTTAATCATATTATTTACTATTATTTTGTATTATTGAATTGTTTGAAAATAGAAAAATAAATAAACACAAATTTCATGGAAACATTCTTTAAAATTTTATGAAAAGATTCTTTCAAATCTTTCAAATCACTCTATACCTTTTTTGTAATATATTTATAGACTTTTATAAATCAGATTTACAAAATTAAAGGGTTTATAATATTAATGCTATGGTTTTTAATACTAATATCAAAGTTTATATTATCAACACTTAATATATTAATCCTGGTATTTAATATTCATGTTCGGGATTGCCATGAATATATATAATATATATATATAATATATATATATAATATATAATATATAATAATACATAATATATAATATTCCCTTCGGTTTATAATCTTAATACCTTCTGTCACAATATTAATCTCTTGAATATTAATATTAAGACATTGATGTTATTAATCTCTTAGATTTTTTAATATAATAATCACTTAGATTTATGATATTAATCCTTTTGGATTAATATTATTCATGGGTTTAAATGCATTAGGTATATATTGATATCAATATATTATCATATTATAATATAATTATTATTATAATAAATTGTAATTATAATTAATAATAATTATCTTTGTAATAATTATCTGTATTTTTAATTATTATTATGATAATTAATATATATAATAATTATTAATTTTATACCATTAATATCTATCAATTTTCAATCAAATTTAGTAAATATAATTGCTATAATATATTGCATTTATCATAGTAGCTATGATGAAAAAAAATTGTTCATGTAATGATTTTACTTTGTTAGTGGGTGAATGATGGTAACACACAAAGGATTAGAATGAAATATAATATAATATAATATGTATTACCACTGATATTATTCACATATTTAAGGTGGACTCCTTAATTTCATAAGCATATTCTTATATTTTTATTTATTATCCCATAACTTTATGCTCAAAATACGGGGCGACACAAATCAAATATTCTTGGCTATTACCCTACCATTGCGTGAACTATGCTACCTTGCCTTTTTTCTCACTACCCTGAATCCCACACCTACATTGGAGAATAAAGAACTTAGTTAGAATTTGTGTAGCCACATAAGAGCTAACTTAGTTATAATTCCCACACAAGATCTCACTTACACTCTAACCACCTTAACTTAGTTATAATTTGCGGATAACAGCTCAATTAGTCTCTCACAACCTTACTTTTCTCAATGACATTAGGGAACACAAACTGTTTTATTTTAGAATTTTATATCCTTTCACGCTTTATATTTCATGTTGTTTGAGTGTTGTGTGTACAATACTTAAAGGGTAATTAGATTTTATGATTTAGGAAAGGATGATATTTTATGATTAGGAATATGTAAATATTTAGATTTATAATAACACACTTTTTAATTGTTTAATAGTGAGTGTTTATAAATACCTATTTTACTTGGTAGTTGTATATCACTAGTAAAAATACATTTCAAAGTCTTAGGCTATGTACTAAGAAAATAGTATGTAAACAATTTAATTTAGATGTAGAATAATGTTGAAACTAATTGGAAGACATAGAAAATACTTAATTTGAGCTACATAAATTTTATTTCAAAAAATTTAAATGTAAACTAATTAAATTTTTAGATCTATATTTCTTATTTTTATCATCAATAAAATTTATTATTTACAATATAGTATAGGGGATATCATGGTACTGAAAACCTTAATTTTATTGATTTCTATTTTTTTAATTTGAATTATAAATTTATAAGGTAAAAAACCATACATCAAAAAGGCACCAAAATCATAAAAAAGAATAGAAAACATTTTTTTCACTCCCAATTAAATAAAAGTAACGCTTATGCGTACCTAGGCAGAATGAAATAAAGAAAACCCAGTGGAAATTAGAAGGAAACAACCATCAAAGCATTTCTAAAGGCAACAATGAGTGGATTTAGAGTGCTCTGAAAAATGGATTTAGTATTACTGAAAACTTTGGGCCACCAAAATTTTGGAGTTTGACATAAAAACTCTTGACCACCAAAATTTAGGAATTTGACATAAAAAATTCTAGGCCACCTAAATTTTAAAGCTTTTTAATTGTGTTTTTGATAATGTAAATGGATTTAGTATCATTAAAAGCCATAGGCCACCAAAATTTCAGAGATTAGATTTCAAAAACTATGGGCACCCAAAATTTTAGAGTTTGACAACTATAATCTATATTTACAAAAAAAATTGCCTAATTTTACCAAAATCATATGGAAATTTTCATAATTATCTTTGTGGTAAAATTGGAAACCTAATTAGACTAAACCAAACCAAACCGAATGAACATAACCGAGTGGAATCACATAATCGATGCGGATCTGTGTTTTTTTACCCTACTGTACGCGAATATTTACCCAGCCATTTTGATTTTTCTATTCTACCATCTGGTCTTTTGCTCTGTTGTCAAATAGCTGAGATATACGTTGACGGACCCGCAGAGATCACCTTCCCGGGACCCTGCAACGAACGAAAGTAAAATTTACACACGAGATATAAGTATGCACCCCACGCTCTAGTATCTTCACCACTCGTTTTTTGCTTCTAATTTTAGCCATGCTGCAAACACAGGGTTTCGCATTTCCAGAAGATATAAACGATGAATAGCTTTCTACGTCTAGGGGTTGGCATTTTAGGTTCGTCAACGCTACCAAAGACCGCAATATAATGTTTGCTCTCTTTTCTCGGTTATTATAAACGTCATAGTTTTCTAGTTGGACTAGGAACTATAGATTGAATGTTTAGATTCCAGTTCATGTTAAACTGTAGCTGAACTATATGGTAACGTCAGCGTCTGGTTTATCTTACATGACTTTACAGGAAGTGCCATTGCTCTTCTTATGTACGGAGCACCTATGTAAGTATAATAGTTATCACCACATGACCCATACTATTAATTTCTAATATTATTTTAGTGTAATCGCCCTGAATAGTAATAGGTTTAAGCGAGGTTTTCAAATGAGAAATGCAGAGAGGTTCATGGTATTATTAAACGATGATAATATTTTAACCCTGGACAGAACTACATTCAAGAAGGTGATCCAAATGAGAAGCACGGAGAGTTTTTCAGGCTTTCCGTATGCAATAGCGTTGTACAACTGCATTCTGTACACGTGGTATGGATCTCCTCTAATCAGCAATGGGTGGGATAACATTGTTGTTATGGTTGTCAATGCTGTTGGCCTCCTGCTCGAGTGCTGCTTTATTTGCATCTATCTCACTTTCGCTCCGCCTAAACCCAAGGTATTATCTTGTCATATTTATTTTCTGCAAATAGTTTTGAAGAATGCCGCGGTTCCAGAAGGCCTATTTTTGTCAATCAACATGACATAGATCCTTGGAATCATTTGGCAGTTCATAATCAGTTAATGTTCAATGAATATTTCTTGCAGAGGAAACTGGTAGGAATGGTTATAGGCGTGTTGATGGTGTTTGGAACTATTGCAATAACTTCCTTTTTGGCTGTCCATGATCACAACAAAAGGAAGGCCTTTGTAGGAACTGCAGGATTGGTGGCAACCGCCATTCTCTACGCTTCTCCACTATCTGTAATTGTAAGTTTTATACTGCATTAGCTATTCATAATGGCTGATCCATCGTTTAGATTTAGTTATTGTTGCGTGTACAACATTGCATTTATTGTTAATATTTCTTACCGAGTTTGTTAAACTGCAGAGAACGGTAATTCAAACCAAGAGCGTGGAATTCATGCCCAGCTTCTATTTCTCCTTCTTTGCTTTCCTCGGAAGTGTGCTGTGGATGATATATGGCGCTCTTACCAAGGATATCATCATCATGGTAAGGTTACTACTTTATATCAGAGAATTCCTCTGGTGTATAGTGTTTCTTGTTCTGACTGACGTAATAAGCTACAGCTGAATCATACTTTGTTTTTGCAGGCACCAAACTTTGTCGGTGTGCCATTAGGGTTGGCTCAGATGGTTTTATTCTGTGTTTATAGAGCCAATAAGAGCCAACCCGTTGAAAATGAAAAGATGGATGGAGGCAAACAACGCGACTTTATCAAAGAGACGAGCGACGTCGAAATGCAGTTGAATGTATGACTTGGCCGAGGCCTAGCAAACTCCTTATCCTCTGCGATGAAATTTGCAACGCATATTCGTTATTTTACACATTTGGTAATATGCAGCCATATCGAATTACGACTCGGGCTTTGAGTCAGTGCATGATACCGAAGTGTGCTAAGTTCATGGAAAATTCTGTAGACTCTATGATTTATTAAAACAGTCCAGTTTCCATATCTGTAATTCAGCAATGTCCTTAAATCCTGTGATATCTATATGGAAGAATGTTAAATTTAAATCCATTATCATAGAAATTTAATTCAATTTTTAACCAGCGAAGCACAAAACTTTTGGCGTATCCATATGCACAAAGTCATGCAATCCCAAACTCGAATTTCAAAGAAATGGCTGACAAATGCATGACAGAATCACGATACGATAGAAATATGCCAGACAGAATAATGGAAACCGGAAAATAGTAGGCTTGATGTAACAGATGCAAAAGGACAAATTTCATTCGCTATAGCACTGAAATAAATTATTAGCTATCCGTAAACGTTAAATAACTTTCTAACAGAAGTGACATGTAAAGTTCATATAATTTTCACAACTCCATTATGTTAGTTTATTTTTTTGGAAGTAGAAATGTATAAATTACTTTTTTTTTCTTTTTTTTTCTTTTTCCTTTTTCTTTTGGTAGGTTACGTAGATTAGGTAGATTTTGGAGTGTAAATATTGTAACAATTAGTAAAGCATGTAAGTTAATGTTAGTATAAGTATTAGTAACATTTTAAAAAAATTTCTTCACTGTGGAATTCAACAACATTGTTGTGTGTTATTATAGAGTGTTATGGTTACTTATTTAGTGTTTAATTATTATAGCAATTTAATTTCCTCTCATGTCAAAGGAATTTCAAGAATCTTTACCCAAGAATGATGGATGTTCTGGATGTTCTTGTAGAGTTGTTACCGAACCGTTGCACCTAGGAGCCTCTACGAAGAACCATAGGTGCAATAGTGGAGCCTTCAAGTTAAGTTGTAGCTCCATTTTGAGTTGTAGTCCCGAGCCTACAACCTCTATTGTGAGTTGCTTCCCTAAAGTGTTGTCATGGTGATTTTGAGTCACAATAGTCACTTTATCTTCAATAAGAACTTTATGTGACTGAACTTAACACTGGTAGGTGTTTCAAAATCCATTGTTGAATGGGCCATTTCCACAGAAAACTCTACCACTTTGAGCAAGCGGCTACCATTGTATGTAGGAATGAAACAATGGAACAAAGCAATAAATAGAGAGATAAACCGAACCAAGGGTTTGTAAACCCATACTACTACTTGTGGGGGGGTGTTTTCGGACAATATTCAATACAATTCTCGAGTCAATTGTCTTAACTTGAGACAAAAAAATACTTGTGTATTGTCTTAAATATTGTCTTTAAGCCAACGTCTCAAAATTATTGTCTTAAAAAATTGTCTCTTTAAAGACAATATAGAACATATATTATTCTTGTCTCCGTAAAGACAGAGACATTAGTGTCTCTTAGTAGATAATTTCATTTTTGTCTCTTTAGAGACAATTATATTTTTGTCTCTTCAAGGACAATAGCTAAGATTAAAAACATATTGTTTCTATACACACTATATATCCATTATTCCAACTATTGTTTCTCTATAGAGAATATGAAAAAATATTTAAAAAAAAATCATTTTAAGTGTTATTTTAAGGTGGTTTCAACATTTAAAGTTCCCAAATAGTGATTTCAATTAGAGATTTATCTCTGTTCTTTATGGAAAAAGGGAATAAATTCCAATTTTTTTAAAGCTAACCACAAAGTCATTTTAAATCTAAATGAAAAAACAATTTTCAAAACTTTACAATTTTTGAAAGCAACCTTGAAAATAAGAAGGCAACACACTTATAATTGTTGAAAATACATTCATGTCATTCAATTCAAACATGCAAGATCCTTAGTTGGAAGTTCATTTAATGACATATTAGGAGGAAAAAGAAAAATGTCCAAGATTTCTCCTTCCTACAGGAGAGTTCACTCTCCGACATTTAAGTCCAAAATCTTGAATCCCATTAAATGGTGGGAAATTACATTGATATGCAGTCGTTAGCTCCATAATTTTGATACCCTTGTACAATTTGAATTGGCTTCCTCGATAACAAAAAATTATAAGAATGCATATGGATTTGAATCTACAATTGATTGGCAACCCTGTCTTAATGAAGGTTTTGCAAAAGATGGAGAACTGAAATAGGACCTAGCAACATGATATAGGGAAATTCTCAATCTATTGGTGACCTACAAATTTATCTCCTCCAATACTGGCATTAAGAATTCAATAATCGTTGATGCAGTATTTATTTAACATTCTCAAGTCCATGTAAACCTACTCATCACGATAAAATGAATCGAGTTATTATTCGTCATGAGGGCCTGTAAATGTTGAGTGTGGTAAAAGCATCTCCATGTTTTCATATTCCAATAAACTTGTCATGGAGTATTCATGCCTATTCCCGAGAGAACTAGAAGAGGATTTAGAAATATTGCAAGAAAGTCTTGCGCTCTCGAGTTGGGGAATAGGTAATGAACTATTATGATCAACATAGACACTCGACAAGAAATAAAAGTAAAACTTGCAAAAAAATCAAAATTCACATTTTCTTAATTTCTTATCATCCCGTAAAACCTAGTAGACTGTAGCATATAGTTTAATTACAGTTCCATGCTATTTGAAGGCTTCATCTTTTTTAGTTAAAATGATCATAAATTTCAAAATCCATAAAATGATATTGTGTTCTTAAGAATGCCCTCTTTCTTATTATCGGTTCATCCTAGGAGACAAATGCATGGCAAAATCAAGGCTACCCGATAGAATAATGGGAAAACACTAGGCTCACTGTGGTAGATAGAAGTTGAACTGCCCTCTCACTATAGAAGACAAATAAATTATTAGTTATCCGTAAACATTTAATAATATTTTAACATAAGTAACATGTAAAGTTCATATAATTTGCACCACTTAGGTTGCCCATATCAAAATTTACTATCTATTTTTCATGTCATTTAATTTGTCACGGGATATGTAAGGTACAATTATGAGGTTCATTTGACATGGGTTAAACACTGCACATGCAACCTCTCCTCCTCAAATTCCGAATCCATGTCCACTCCTACATCCCAACCATCGTTTCAACTTTTACATAAATTTAGATAAACAAATTCATATAGTGATATCTACATGGGGGGCACAAAAGGGTTTTTATAACAAAGGTGGTTTCAATTTCATCATCTACATGTGTATCTTCATTTTCTTCACCATGTTTGCTCTCTTCAACTCATACAAAATCATTTTATTCTTCGAAAATTTCTTTTGTAATTTTTTTTTTATTGTTTATGACAACTGCACTCTTCATGTCTTACATATATTATTCTACATTGATAGACTCGACGACTTCTTAAATTAATATTGCAATATCAAAATCCTCTAGTTATTTTGTCACAATAATCACTTCGTCAACAATTGCAATGCTTTATTGATCGGTGTTGCTGACACTTTCAGTTTATGTCCTTTGTAGAATATTTCAAGCTTCTTTGGATGTGGTTGTTGTAACAATACTATGAAGCATCCTCTCATCCAAGCCTTTTTTAAAAATAAACAATGATATTTCATACTCCTTGTTCTCTTCAAGTTTCTCCCTCTAAAGTTGAGTCATGGCCTCATAGGTTACCTAGCTTGAGGGTTCTTCAAACCTATTCAAAACAATGTCCCATAACTAATCTATTAGTATTTTAATTTCCCACAATTCATAATTTTTACCAAAGACAATAGGAGGGGGTGGATGATAAGGACTACTCAAAATATCCATCCTCTCATGAATATGGTATTTTCCAATATTTATTGTGATCTTGAGCTTCTAGAAAACCTTCAAACCATTACAATATAGATGCAAAAGAATTTAGAGTTGCAGATTCCACTCTAGGAAAAAACTAGAGCTCACAATGCTCATCTTTTAGATATGGTGGCTTCCTCAAATACCAAATATTTCTCATCAAACCCTCAACAAAAATGACTATGAAAATAACATAACTAGGAGTTTTTAACGGAAATAGGTTTACAAAAAATGGTCCTCTATACTAGGACGTTTTTAATGGAAATAGGTTTACAAACCATTGTTTTCGTTTACCTCTCTATTTCTTTCTTTGCTACATAGCTGGCTTCCCACATATGATGGTATCCCGTTGCTCAAAGTGGCAGACGTTTCTCTGAAAATGGTTCATTTAATAGATGTTTAAACACCTATAAATATCAAGTTGAGTCACTTCAAGTTGTTGTAGATGATAAAGTGACTATTGTGACGCAATATCACGATGGAAACACTTAGGAAATTGGCTTACAAACGAGATGCTAGGCTTGCGACTACAATTTAAGATGGGGGCTCGATTATTGTGACTATGGTTCTTGGTAGAGCATCTTTGCTGAAATGTTTGGGGTAGCAACTCTACAAGAGCATAATTGATTCTTTGGTACATGATTATTCAAATTCCTTTGCCTCGTTCAACTATGGGAGACATAGGAGAAAATTAAGTTGCCATAATAATTAAACACTTGATAAGTCACAACAACATACTATAATAACACACAATAATGTTGTTGAATTCCACAATTTGGAAGAATATTTGAAATGCTAATAATAATTATATCAACTTTAGCTCACATGCTTTACTAAGTATCACTTTATTTAGACTTGAAACTCCACATAGCCTACCAAAACCTATACAGAAGAAGTAATTAATACATTTATAACTCCAACCAAAAATAACATTGTACAGTTGTGGAAATTATATGAACTTTACATGTCACTTATGTTAAAAGGTTATTAAACGTACAGGGATAGCTAATAATTTATTTGTCTTCTACGGTGAGAGGGAGCTTGAACTTTTGCTTCTATGACATCGAGCCCATTGTTTTCACATTATTGTGTCATGAAGCCATTATTGTCTAAAAGGAAGTTATTTTCATCTTCCACCTTCTTAGTATCACAAATCGGGAAAATATATCATCCCAAGGAGTCCTGGGAGTAGACCATTGCTCGGTGTCACTCTGAAGTTCATGAGAGTTAGTTCTAATCCCAGTGATGCTCATTTTACTCTTATTATTGGTCAGCCTAGAGAGATAATTATGGTTATCAAGGGTGGGGTTGATCACCTCCTTATAGTAGCTTAGCTTCCTTTTATCCTCCAGCTTCTTAACATCCGACATCTCATCATTAAAATTGGAGGTAATAGTATCTTTCATATTGTCCTTGCTTCCCATGATGATCTCCTCCTTAATCCCGCAAAGGTTTAGTCAAGACATAGCATCCTA
>APFE030387709.1:4282-24521 GCA_000404065.3 Pinus taeda
AGGTTGTGGAAGGCTAGGAGAAACAACACTTCCATCTTTATATTTGTGAAGGGTATGCTTCATAATTTTGCTTTCCAATATGTCACAAAGCCCTTTTACTCTTTCCAATTGTTGTGGTGTTGCTCTAAGAAGGTGTTGCTCTTTGTATCCTCATAATGTGCTATCATTTCCTCCGTGAAAATTGACCACGTAACAAGTTTTTTACGAGAACAAAGCCCTTTATACCATAAAAATTGATCCGGTTCTAAATTTGAAGATGCAATACATACCTTTTGTAACAGTGGTACACCATGTAGATCAAAATATTGCTCCATCTAAAGTATCCAATTTACCAGATCCTTGCCATCAAACTTCCTCATCTTGCTTTTTCTTGATTTTAGGAGCTTGATCTTGATACGACTGTAACTCTGTACTTTCAAATCTTTAAGTTCTGAAATTGCGACCTGTAGTATCCCTCTATGTCCTCTTTCCAATGCCACCAGTCTGATCCAAATTGGATTCTCCAAGGAAGAGTTATGCAAAATCTCCCACAGTGACCTGATTATATGCTAGTTCGGTAGAGCGAACTTGTACGACATGCCACGAGTCACTGTTTCAACCTCCGGCTCTTAAAGATATATATAAGAAACTATTGTCCATCCTCTTTCTGTACCTTCTTACGAAATTTCAATTCGATGCTCAGAGAGAAGGTTATGATGATTTTCCCTAGGTCACCTGTTTGGAATGTAATTCAGGAGTCTACAAAAAGACCAAATTCCTCAGATCATATCTCCACACATATAGTGTGAAAATCTCTTAAATTTGGACTTGAGATTCAACGCGATGTCTTCTCAATCGGTTTTTTTTTTAGCTTCTGAAACGTTGTAGAAAAAAACTTATAGTGAAACTTCCATGATGACCTGTTTGGAGCAGCGAAACCCTAGAATCCAAAGCTCTGATACCAAATGTTATGAAACCAGCTCAAGAAAAGATAGAAAAGATAGATCAACGCCTTAGAATTCAGCCTCTTCGAGGGGACACCTCTTTACTTACATTAATGAACAATTTTTGGATGTACAAATGAAAATACCTTTTCTATATTAGTCGTCTAAGGGGTCATAACATAATCAAAGCCGACATAACAATAATAATGTAAGGGCACAATAATAACAATAGTGGGCTTCTATGGAGCACAATAGTAACAATATGGGCACTACTTGGGTACATCAATATAATAAGGGGGTTGTACTAATAACAATAAGGGGTTACACTAGTAGTACAGGGGCCTAACAATGCTTCTGTGTTACATTGTCTGTGTGGTGGAATGGCTCTTCTCTTTCCCTTTCCAGGCTCTTGTTTCCCGGTGATATGTCTAATGGGCTTTGTTATATGGTGAAATGGGTCTTCGGGCCCGTATATCCCTCTAAATGTCGCCTTTCTGTTAATACAGGATTATTTTCTATTTAAAACAGAAAACATCGTGATACTGTGAAAATCACACCTATTCCTGTCCCCTTCGGACTTAAAAAATCATTAGATGCAGCTTATCAATGTCTCGGGTCTGCCCTTGTTGCTGTCGCAAGTCGCAAAGAAGCGTGCCCTGTGTATTTCTTTGTATTTATGAAATATGTGAAAAAACATTAAAAACTGTGAAAAACGGCCTTTTCGGACTTAAAAAATTATTAATTCCCTTCCCGGACCCTTTCGGGTCCTGGCTTCATCACAATCGCAAGGCTCCTAGGCTTCGTTTGTAATTTTCATTATATAATGAAAATATACCAAATACATTAAAAGCTAATAGGGTGCGGACTTGAAATTTTATAGGAAATCATTTGTAGCACCATCGGGTTTGGGCCATCGGGTCACTCGTATGTATGTGCGGAGGTCTCACCCCATGGTAGTACACCGATGCAATACAATGATGCGATCCGATCACAATAGCTGGTGGCTCCTTCCCCGAGCCTTCTATCTATCTATCTATCTATCTATCTATCTATCTATCTATCTATATATATATATATATATATATATATATAATAATATATATATATTATATATCTATATATATATATATATATATATATATCTATATATATATATAATATATTATTATATATATATATATATATATATATATATATATATAATATATTATGCCTCTCACCGATGCGACCTGCTGATTCGATCATCGGTGATCGCTGATTAGCGATGTCGTGCGCTCGCCTTATGTCTGTACCCTTTGCTTGGCTGATTGCGATTAGCTTCCTAGATCTGGGTCGTTGATCAGCCAGATCTATCAGTGGCTGTTGCTTCTCTTCTTAAGCCTACATTTGCGGATTTTTCACTGTTTTCCTTTGGTTTTTCGCCTCCCGATAGTGATTTTCAGCCCTTCTAAGGGCTTTCCTCCCTTGCTCATTTCGATCGATGGATGATTTTTGAGCATTTTTGAAGACTAAGGGAGTGCCTTGGAGTATATCTGGATCCATTGGGATGAATTTTAAGCAACTTTGAAGATTTTTAGGACATGTATGGACCCAATTTTGGGCCTTTTGTCAGCGAAGCTAACAATGCAGAACACGCGAAAGTGTTCTTACCCTTCCACCTTGCAACTTCAACTTTACTTTTCTGTGACCAACGATTCTAGCCTTCCTATTATCCCCCAGGAAGACATCACCACCATCATATTCCTCATACTCATAGAACCACTCTCTATGCAGAGTGAAGTGAAAGGATGCACCTGAGTCAATCGACCATGCCTCATGATCTACATGTGTACTTGAAGAAGCCAAGTACACATCCACACCTTCATCTAAGGTGGTTTTCCCCTCTGCAGAAGGAGCATCATCAGATCCCTTTCCTTTACTAGGAGTTTTAGATTTACACTTCCTTTTGTAGTGCCCTTCCTTTTCGCATTTCTAGGACACCACCTTTATAGGTTTTCCTAGAGATTTAGATCTCCCAATCGATGACTTATTTTTGTTTCTGTTCTGGGACTGTCCTCATATAGACAAGGCATCAGCATTTTGTATCTCCATATTTTTCCATCTCATCTCCTCTGTCAGCAAGGATGAGACTATTTCATCAAGTTGCAAGGTAGTTGCATTGCTACCTATTGCAATAACTAGACTATCCGACGAATCTGGTAGAGAACACAACAAACTAGTGCACTTATCTTCATCTGAAATTTTGATATCAATAGACAATAATTTACTGACCACAGTATTAAACGCATTCAGATGCTCTATCACCGAGTCTCCATCTTTCATCCTCAGGTTATACAATTCTTTTCATAGGAACAGTTTATTCACCAAAGACTTAGATTGGTACAAAGTCCCTAACTTGTCCCACAAAGCCTTCGTTGTAGCTTCCCCTGATACATTTAGCAATACTAAATCTGAGACACACAATCGTATTGTGTTCTTTGCCTTCCGATCCAACTTCTTCCATTCTTCATCAGACACTCTTGTTGGTCTAGTACTTGGATCTACCATTATCCACTGATCTTTATCCACCAACAGATCCTCCATCTTGATTTTCCACAACTCAAAAATCTGACCATTAAATTTCTTGATCTCTGTCTTTCCATTGCTCGCCATCTTCTTTCACCTCCAGAATCAATCTCGCAGATCTCACACTGAACGGGGTCCACCACAAGCCTAAGTGAAACCCCTCAGCAACAAAGGCATCCCCTTGAAACCAAAATAGCTCCGCTACCAAATGTAGGTTTTAACCCCATACAAAAATTACTTGCATATGAATTCTAAAACACAGAAAATAAACAATGTGAGAGCATAACACATAAAACACATATACATAGAGATTTTCCCATTGATCCCAAAACCGAGACTACCATATTGATTTTTCATTATGTTCCTTTCAATGTTACAATACATATTTATACATGCCGAAGCATCCAATACCATGGACCAAAAACCATTGCGTCCAAAACCATGTGCAAAAATTCATGCACAAAACATAGGTAGGTCCGCCCAACCTAATATAGGGTCCAATTTTTAATTAATTAATTAATTATTTTTATTTATTTATTATTTTTATTTTTATTTTTTTTCGAGGCGCTGCCTTATACCCCGCAGAGGGGGGCTACCCGGCCCCCTCAAACCCCTCGAACAAGGGGGGATGCCGCCCCCCTATGACCCCCCCACTGCATAATCGATGCAACGAAGGGGGGGCTCCACCCCCTCTCTAAACCCCAGGTTTACTACGTGGGCTAGTCGTGGAAAGAATAACTCAACCCAACAGGATCTTCTACTGGCGAGTGTTCTTGATATGCATGTCCATGATCCAATCAGTTGTGGCCTGTTCCATGCAATCTGGGTTTAACTATGTTGGTGTGAGATGTTATGCAATGTCTGATGTGTCCAGTAATGGTGGAAAATATGGTCAAAGGTAGTCCACATTGAACACTGGGTGCAGGCCAAGGAATGGTGGAATGATGATCTTAAAATAATTGTCCCCTAAAACCTTAGTGATGGTGTAAGGCCCATATTGGAGTGGGTGAATCTTGCAATGAGGCCCAATGAGGCACTCCTTCTGCAAATGTAACCAAACTTTGTTGCCCACCTGGAACTTGTGTGGCACCTGATGCTGATCATGACTCTACTTGTACTTAGCATTGGATCTATCCAATATGTCATGGACCTGCTAGCGGATGTGTTGAATGCGCTCAATGAAGCTGTTAGACCTATCATCTTCAGACTAGACCTGAGTCAAATATGTTTGAGTAGCTGCAAATGGTATGGCCACATCAATGGGACATCGTGGCTAGAATTCTAACCCCACTTAAGACCCCACCTAAGAGGGGTTGTGGCCAATTGAGCTATGGAGAGATTTATTGTAACTGTGCTGAACATAGGGGAGGCTTTCATCCCATGTGCGTGGATGCTTCAAGTTGTACATACACATAATATGTACGATCATCCTATTGATGACCTTTGTTTGGCCATTAGTTTGGGGGTGGAAAGCCATGGACTTAGTGAGCTTGATATCCAAGATCGACCATGGACTTGACCAAAATGTAGTTAGGAACATGTTCTCTAGATATGAGATAATGGACTGTAGGATCCCAAAATGTACTTGCACTCGTTAAAATAATAGCTTAGCAGTGGCTTCCGCTGTGATACTCTTCTTGCAGGCCACCATAATGGCCATCTTAGAGAATATGTCGAGGACCACGAAAAAACAATAATTTCCATGCTTATTATAAGGAAGGCCCGACATATAATCCATATAGATGGATTCCCAAGGTTGACTAGGAGTAGGTAGAGGAGTATATATGCACTGCTCTTGATGGTCAGTTTGGAAATGACACAGTCAGTGCAGGATCTGATGTACTTCCCAACATCCTGTTGAAGGTTCGGCCAATAAAAATACTTCTATAGCAGTGCCACTGTTTTCTCTACCCAGAAATGTCTAGCGACCTAACTATAGTGCACCTCCCGAATCATCTTAGCATGCTCACTTGAAGGAACACATATGTGTCCCAGGTGGCATAAAAATGCATCCTGGAGGTGAAAATTTGGAACTTGCTTACATTCTAGGAGTGTCTGGTATGTGCTGCCAAATTTTGGATCGCTCTTGTAAAGATGTGGCTAGACTGGTGGTTGGCAGAGGTAGTCTGCAACATTGTTGGTGTTACCTTTCTTGTACTTGATGTTCAAATAGAATTGTTGCAGGTATGCATACCATTTTTGATGGCGATCATTCTGAAACTTACCTTGTGTTTGTAAGAACTGCAGGGGCCGATGGTCTATTTGGATCATCATTTCCTTCCCCAAAATGTAATGCTTCCATTGTCAGTAGGCCTGCACAATGGAATACATCTCTTGGATTACATACAATTGGATCTTTGTTGGCGACTTTTCTTGATTTGGATGTCCATGATTCGATCATTTGTGGCCTGTTCCATGCAGTTTGTGTTTAACTTTATTGTCGTGAGCTGTTCTACAATGTCTCATGTGTCCAGTAATGGTGGAAAGTATGGTCCAAGGCGATCCACATTGAACACTGGGTGAAGGCCAAGGAATGGTGGAATGTTGAGCTCAAAAGCATTGTCCTCTACAACCTTAGTGATGGTGTAATGCCCATATCAGAGCGGGTGAAGCTTGTGGTGGGGCCTAGCAAGGCACTCCTTCTGCAAATGTAACTAAACTTTGTCGCCCACTTGGAAATTGTGTGGCACTCGATGCTGATCATGACACTACTTGTACTTAGCATTGACTCTGACTAATATGTCATGGACGTAGTGGTAGATGTGCTGAATGCACTCAATGACCTTTTAGACCTGTCAACTTCAGAATGGACATGAGCCAAATCTGCTTGAGTAGATGCAAATGGTATGGCCACATTAATGGTACATAGTGGTTGGAATCCCAACCCCTCTTTAAAGGGGATGTGGCCAATTGATTTATGGAGAGCTCTTTTATAGTTGTGTTGGACAGAGGGGAGGATTTCATCCCATGTGTGTGGATGCTTTGAGTTGTACATACACAAAATGGGTACGATCATCTTATTGACGACCTATGTTTGGCCATCAGTTTGGGGGTGGAAAGCTGTGGACTTAGTGAGCTTGGTATCCAACATCAACCAGAGAATTGACCAAAATGTACTTAGGAACATGTTGTCTTTATTTAAGATAATGGACTGCGAGATCCAAAAATGTACCTACACTCATTCAAAGAAGAGCTTAGCAATGGCTTCTGTTGTGATACGCTTATTTCAGGCCGCCATAATGGACATCTTAGAGAATCTATCAACGACCATGAAAACGCAGTCATTTCGATGCTTAATAGAAGGAAGGCCCAGCATGTGATCCATGGAGATGGATTCTCAAGGTTAACTAGGAGTATGCAGAGGGGTATGTATGCCTTGATTCTTGATGGTTGGTTTGGAAATGGCACAGACAGTGCAGGATCTAATGTACTTCCCAACATCATGTCGAAGGGTTCGACCAATAAAAATAATTCTTCAACACTGCCACTATTTTCTCTACCCCGAAATGTCTAGCGACTCGACTGTCCTGTCCCTCCCAAATAATCTTAGCAGGCTCGCTTGAAGGAACATAAATGTGTCCCAGGTGGCATAATAGTGCATCCTGGAGGTGAAAATTTGGAACTTCCTTACCTTCCAAGAGTGTCTAGTATGTGCTGCCAAATTTTGGATCACTCTTATAAAGATGTAGCCACCCCGCAGTCTTGTGCCCACAATAGTCGAGCACAGTTGTCAGTGCCATGACCGGTGGTTGGTTGAGGCAGTCTGCAACATTGTTGGTGCTACCCTTATTGTACTTGATGTTCAAATGGAACTGTTGCAGGTATGTGGACCACTTATGATGGCAATTGTTCTGCAACTTCCCTTGTGTCTGTAAGAACTACAGTGGTCAGTGGTCTGTGTGGATGACGATTTCCTTCCCTAGAATGTAATGCTTCCATTGTCGGCAGGCTTGCACAATGGAATACATATCTTTTTCATATGTGTGATACTTTTGGATTGTGTCTGAAAGTTTCTCACTATGATATGCCAATGGATGCCCCTGTTGAGTAAGGACTACACCAATAACACAATCAAAGGCATCTGTCTTGATCTCAAATAAACGTTGTAGGTCTGGTAATGTGAGAACTTATGCACAACAAAGGTGATGCTTCAACTCGAAAAACACCTTCTGTTGGGATTCATACCAAAAGAACTTTGCTTTCGCTTTGCCCTTGGTGACTTGACTCAAAGGCCAAGTGATATGAGAGAACCCCAACATGAACCTGCAATAGAAATTGGAAAGACCTAGAAAACTACAGAGCTTTTTTAGAGTAGCTGGGGTTGGACAATCATGAATGAATTATATCTTCGCTGGGTCCACATGCACACCCTTCTCATCAATGATTTACCCCATATATTGAACCTGGGTCATGCCAAAAGTGAATTTCTCCAAATTGGCCCACAACTTGTGTTGTCATAAGGTTTGAAGGACCTGTAAAATATGGTGGAGGTGCTCTTCCCAACTCTGGTTGAAGATCAAGATGTCATCTAAATACACCACCATGAATGCATTGGTGGGGGGTCACAAGATGTTTTTCATCAATCTTATGAAGGTTGCAGGGCCATTTGTCAACTAGAAAGGCATGACCAACCATTCAAAAAGGCCCTCCTTGGATTTGAAGGCAATCTTCCACACATCAGAGGGTTTGATAGGCACTTGGTGATAACCAGACTTCAAGTAAATATTGTTGAAATATTTGGCCCCCTTGAGCTGGTCCAAAAGGTCATCAATCCGTGGGATTGGGTGGCTATTCCTGACAGTGATCTTATTCAGGACCCGATAGTCAATGTAGAGTGTCCAAGTCTCATCCTTCTTCTATACCAATACAATCAGGATCCCATAAGGTGATGAGCTTGGCCTGATGTGCCCTTTCTGCAATAGCTCCTAAATCTGCATCTTCATCTAATCATTCTCTAAAATAGAGAATCGATAGATTGGTCCATTGGGTAGCGGCGTGCCCAAGGTCAGATCGATGGGGTGCTTGACCTGACAGTGCAAAGGTACCCCTATAGGTGAGGTGAAAATATCCCTATACTCCTCCACAAACTTGTACAACTACTACTGCTGTGTAGAGGAGCCTTGTCTGAAAGTTGTGGCCACAACCTTATTCTTCCCCTAAGGGCGAATCGTAAGGGGAAAAAATTCCTGGTCTGCGAAATGATCTTACTACATTTCTTTGCAGTGATTAAAGAGATGGCGGTAGGTGGGGCTACCTATGGTATCCTGTACAACTTATCACCCAATGTAATAATCACAAAGCGATGTCTAGACTCATATAAAATATGCTGCTTCACCAGGTATGGCTTTCCTAATAATACATCACAAACTTCAAGAGGAGCAACATCACATAGTACCTCATTTGTGAAGGGCTTGGTGTTGTAGGGAAGGCAAAATTGCTAGCCGACGCAAAGATCTCTTTCTTGGTGAAGTCACCTGATGGTGTATGGTTGCAGATGTGATGTAGTTGGTAGGCCCTACCGCTTCATGAACTCTTCTGAAATGAGGTTCATTTAGCTCCCGCTATTGATAATGAATGGAAACGGAGAGCCCTTCACCCACATTTTTGAGTGGAATAGGCGTTCCCCCTCCTCTGGAGCTTCAGGTTCATTCTTCTGGATTTTAGTGGTGGCCACGGTGGCACTGAGCTCCGTGTCAATGATCTTCTTCCCTTTGTCATTCCCCTTGTTGGTTTCTAACTCAAAGTCAGTCCATACATTTGATTCAGAAGCCTTTCTTGGCCACTAATGACTGCTTGGCTCAACACTCACTTGTGTTGTGAGTGGAGCTCTTATGGAACTCACACCATTTTCCTTTGTCCTTCTTTGTCTTTATGGTGTTATTATTTGGTTGCAGCTTCGGCGGGTTGTCCTAAGTTGCCCCACCTTGTCTTTGTCCTTTTCACTGTTGATCTCAAATGGTTGATGCAGGTTTAGTAATGTTGGCACTAACTCAAAACATAGGCGATGCTTCAAATCATAAAACACCTTCTGTTGGGATTCAGACCAAAATAACTTTGCTTTTTCTGTGCCCTTGGTGACTTGACTTAAAGGCAGAGTGATCTGAGAGAACCCCAACATGAACCTATGATGGAAATTGATAAGACCCAAAAAGCTATGGAGCTCTATAATAATTGTTGGGGATGGCCAATCCCAAATGAATTATATCCCTGCTGGGTCCACATGCACACCCTGCTCATCAATGATGTACCCTAGATATTGAACCTGGGTCATGCCAAATGTGCATTTCTCCAAATTGGCACATAGCTTGTGTTGTCACAAGGTTTGGAGGACCTATCAAATATGGTGGAGGTTCTCTTCCCAACTCTGGCTGAAGATCCATATGTCATCTAAATACACCAACATGAATGCATTGGTGAAGGGCCGCAAGATGTCGTCCATCAATCTCATGAAGGTTTTGGGGTCCTTCATCAACTCGAAGGGCATGACCAACCATTTGAAAAGGCCCTCCTTGGATTTGAAGGAAATATTCCACACATCAGAGGATTCGATAAGCACCTATTTAAATATTTGCCCCCCTTGAGCTGGTCCAGAAGGTCATCAATCCATGGGATTGGGTAACTATTCCAGACAATGATCTTGTTCAGTGCCCGATAGTCAATACAGAATCTCGAGGTCCCATCCTTCTTATGTACCAATACAATTAGCCTCCCACAAGGTGATGAGCTTGGCCTGATGTGCCCTTTCTACAATAGTTCATGAATCTACCTCTTGATCTCATCGTTCTCTAGAATAGAGCATTGACAGATTGGTCCATTGGGTAACAACGCACCTGGGGTTAGATTGATGGAGTGCTTGACCTGATAGTGCAGAGGTACCCACATAGGTGAGGCGAAAATGTCCCTGTACTCCTCCATGACCTTGTCCATTTGCTGCTGCTGTGCGAAGGAGCCCTGTCTAGAAGTCATGGCCATAACCTTCTTCTTCCTCCAAGGATGAATCATAAGGAAAACAAATTTCCTGGTCTGGGAAATGACCTTACTGCATTTCTTTGCAGTGATCAAAGAGATGACGATAGGCAGGGCTACCTATGGTATCCTATACAACTTATTGCCCAAGGTAATAATCACATAGTGAGGTCTAGACTGATATACAACATGCTGCTTCCACAAGTATGGTTGTCCTAATAATGCATCAAAAAATTCAAGAGGAGAAACATCACACAGTACCTCGTCCATGACGGGCTTGATGTTGTAGCGAAGGCGACACTGCTAGTTGATGCAGAGATCTCGTCCTTGGTGAAGCCACCCGATGGTGTATGACTGTGGATGTGTTGTAATCAGTAGGCCTAACCGCTTCACTAACTCTACTGAAATGAGGCTCTTTTGGCTTCCGTTGTTGACAATGAGCTACAACAAAGAACTCTTCACACATGTTTATGAGTAGAAGAGGCATTTCCCCTCCTCTGGATCTTAAGGCTCATTCTTTTGGACCTTAGTGGTGGCCATGGTGGCACTGGGCTCTACGTTAATGATATGCTTCCCTTTGTCATTCCCCTTGTTGGTTTCTGACTCAGAGCCGAAACATGTATTTGATTCAGAAGCCTTCAGCTCGATCACTAGTGAATGCTTGGCTTGACACTCACTTGTGTTGTGAGTGGAGCTCTTATGAAACTCACACCATTTTCCTGTGTCCTTCTTTGTCTTTGTGGTTTTTCTCTTTGCTTGTGGTTTTGATGGGTTGTCCTAGGTCACCCTGCCTTGGCTTTTTCCTTTTCTCTATGGTTTGGGGCACCTTTTCCTTGATTCAGATTCACAGATCCAAAGTCTTGTTTCTTCTGTTTAAACTTCTGCTCAATATTGACAACGTATCGGTACGCCCTGTTGAGCGATGAGATGCCTAGGAACTCCATCTCATCTAGGGTGTACTTGTGTAGACAATTGCGGTACTTGAGTACCAAATGAAGCTCAGGATCCTTGATACCGAGCATCGTGCGAACGATATGGAAAAGATTTGTAAACTCCAACACGTCTTGGTCCCTGCCCTACCGTAGCGTGGTCCACTTTAATGTATTTATCTTCATATCTCATGATAAGTTAATATTGTTCCTTGATGGCATCTTGGAAATAATTCCAAGTTGGTGCAGCTGAAAACAATGAGGATTCCCTCTCTTCCTTTTGTTCACAGTAGGTTTCCCACCAGTCCTTGATGCGTGGGGCGAATTTGAGAAGTGGAAAAGTAATATTTTCTCGATTGGAAAGGTCATGAACTAAAAAATATCCTTCCAATAGATTTAACCATTTATCTATGGCGGTTGCATCTATCTGACCCTCAAATATGAGAATATCAAAGTCAACTTGTACCTTAAAAGGAGTGGCACCTCCAGAGTGGCTACTGAATGAATATGTGTCGCCTGTGGGTAGCCGTTGAAGGATCTAGGTAAATTTATCCATCATTGCGTTGCTCTATCGCTCGAGGGCTTCCTTGAGCAATATTTTGAAAGGATCTCCTATCCCCTCGTATTTATTTTCTTTCGCCATGGGAGGCTGTCAGGTTTTGCGAGGTTGGTCTTGCAAAGGTTCAACCAGATCGAGCCCTAACTCCTTATACCCTAACCTCCTTGGGGACATGCAAAGAAAAACAGAGAAAGAGTAGACCGCTTTGATACCACTAATCCAGAATTATGGAGGAATGCAAAAAAATACAAAAATACCCATATACACAAAGATGCAAAAAAAATAAAACTTCATTTCATTAATATCAATGAAATGAAATATGCTTACATACAGAAATAAAAATAAACTAGCTTGGGCAATGGTAGCTTATCTCTAAGAAGAGATGTGGTGGCTACATGCCTCTAAGATGTGTTACAATGAGGCTTGAAGGCCTATTTATTTTTGAGAAACAATGCAAAACCCTAAACATCCAAAAACATAACCCTAGTAGATGAAGCGCCAAAACTGTGGGCCCCGTGTGGGTAAATTGTTACATCAATTTCTCGGGGTCATAACTTTAGCATAAGATCTTCATTTGGCTATCATAATATCTTGTTTCAAATATTTTGAAGAGGAGGAAAACAAAGGTAAACCAATTCAAGACTTTTCAAGTTTCTTTGTTTTCCCTAAAAACGTCTTTTAGTCCCTCAAAACAACTCCGGAAGTTTAGGACCTGAAAAAATGCCAAAAATAGTAAGTTGAGATACAATTATGGAAACTAAAAAGAAATAATGGCAGGGGTCTAAGTGGAATAGGTGGGTGGCCACCAATAACGACCTGGATACATCCCCCCCTTAGGAAGCAATGGTCCCCATTGCGTTGAGTGGCTCCATGAGATGGGGAAACTCCTGCTAAACTTGGTCCCTAGTGAGCCACTTGCCTTGGTGCATGAGTTGGCCAGATTTGACAACCCGATACAGTTGGATCTTCTGCTGGCAAGTGTTCTTGATCTATGTGTCCATGATCCAATCGGTTGTGGCTTGTTCCATGCAGTCTAGGTTTAACTCTGTTCGTGTGAGCTGTACATAATGTCTGATGTGTCTAGTAATGGTGGAAAGTATGGTCGAAGGTTGTCCACACTGAACAATAGGTGTAGGCCAAGGAATCATGGAATTATGAGTTCGAAAGTGTTATCCCCTACAACCTTAGTGATGGTGTAAGGCCCATATCATAGCGGGCGAAGCTTGTCGTGGGGCCCAATGAGGTGCTCCTTCTGCAAATGTAACTAAATTTTTTCACTCACTGAACTTGTGTGGCACCTGATGTTGATCATGACGCTGCTTGTAATTAGCATTGAATCTGTCCAATATGTCATGGACCTGTTGGAGGATGTGCTAAATGTAGCTATTAGCCTTGTCAACTTCGGACTGGACATGATCCGAATCTGCCTGAGTAGCTGCAATTGGTATGGCCACATCAATGGGACATAGTGGATGGAAATCCAACGCCAACTGAAAGGGGTTGTGGCTAGTTGAGATATGGAGAGCTATGTTGTAGCTGTGCTGGACATAGGGGAGGCTTTCATCCCATGTGCATGGATGCTTCGAATTGTACATACATAGAAGTGTACGATCATCCTGTTGACGACCTCTGTTTGGCCATCAGTTTGGGGGTGGAAAGTCATGGACTTAATGAGCTTGGTATCCAACATCGGCTAGGGACTTGACCAAACTGTACTTAGGAACATGTTGTCCCGATATGAGATAATAGACTGTGGGATCCAAAAATGTACCCACACTCATTCATAGAAGAGCTTAGTAGTGGTTTCTGTTGTGATACTCTTCTTGCAGTCCTCCATAATGGCAATCTTAGAGAATCTATTGACAACCATGAAAATCCAATCGTTTCCATGCTTTTTAGAAGGAAGGCCCGACATGTAATCCATGGAGATGGATTCCCAAGGTTGATTAGGAGTAAGAAGAGGAGTATATAAGCCTTGCTTCTTGATGGTCATTTTGGAGCTGTCGCAGGTAATGCAGGATCAGATGTACTTCCCAACATCTTGTCGAAGGTTCGGCCAACAAAAATAATTCTTTAGCACTGCCACTGTTTTCTCCACCCGAAAATGTCTAGCAATCCGACTATAGTGCACCTCCCAAATCATCTTGGCACACTCGCTTGAAGGAACACAGATGCGTCCCAGGTGGAATAACATTGCATCCTAGAAGTGAAAATTTGGAACTTGCTTACCTTCCAGGAGTGTGTGGTATGTGCTGCTGAATTTTGGATTTCTCTTGTAAAGATGTGGCCACCCCATAGTCTCGTGCCCACGAGAGTCGAGCATAGTGGTTAGAGCCATGACCAGTGGTTGGCTAAGGCAGTCTGCAAAATTGTTAGTTCTTCCCTTCTTGTACTTGATGTTTAAATTTAACTATTGCAGGTATGTGGAGAATTTATGATGGTGATCGTTCTGCAACTTCCCTTGTGTCTGTATGAACTGCAAGGGTTTATGGTCTATGTGGATGACCATTTCCTTCCCCATAATGTATGCTTCCATTATCAGTAGGTCTGCATAATGGAATACATCTCTTTGTCATAGGTGGGATACTTTTAGACTATTTCTGTAAGTGTCTCACTGTGATATGCCACTAGATGCCCCCGTTGACTAAGAACTGCACCAATAACATAGTCGGAGGCATCTGTCTCGATCTCAAATGGTTACTACAGGTCTGGTAATGTGAGCACTGGTGTAGAGCAACGACGATGCTTCAACTCGGAAAATGCATTCTGTTGTGATTCAGACCAAAAGAACTTTTCTTTCGATCTACCCTTAGTGACTTGACTTAAAGGCAGAGTGATATCAGACAATGCAACCACAAACATGCGATAGAAATTGGCAAGACCCAGAAAGCTACAAAGCTCAGTTAGAGTGGTTGGGGCTAACCAATCTAGAATGACTTGTATCTTGGCTGGGTCCACATGCACACCCTACTCAATAATGATGTACCCCAACTATTGAACCTGGGTCATGCCAAAAGTTCATTTCTCCAAATTGACAGACATCTTTTGTTGTCGTAGGGTTTGAAGGACATGTCGAATATGGTGGAGGTGCTCTTCCTAACTCTGGTTGAAGATCAAGGTGTCATCAAAATACACCACCATGAATTCATTGGTGGAGGGTTGCAAGATGTCGTTCATCAATCTCTTAAAGGTTGCAGGGGCATTTGTAAACCCTAAAGGCATGACCAACCATTCGAAAAGGCCCTCCTTGGATTTGAAGGCAATCTTCCACACATAGGAGCGTTTGATAGGCACCTGGTGATAACCAGACTTCAAGTCAATCTTGCTGAAATATTTGGCCCCCTTGAGCTAGTCTAAAAGATCATCAATCTGTGGGATTGGTTACCTATTCTATATAGTGATCTTGTTTAGCACTCGATAGTCAATACAGAGTCTCTAGGTCCCATCCTTCTTATGTGTGAATACAATCGGGCTCCCACAGGGTGATTATCTTGGCTCAGTGTTCCATTTTTACAACAACTCCTGAATCTGCCTCTCGATCTCATTTTTCTCCAGAATAGAGCATCAATAGATTGGTCCATTAGGTAGCAGCGCGCCCAGGGTGAGATCGATGGAGTGCTTGACCTGAAAGTGTAGAGGTACCCATGTAGGTGAGGCAAAAATGTCCATATGCTCCTCCATGACCTTGTCCATATGCTATTGTTGTTCGGAGGAGCCTTGTTTGGAAGCCATTGCCACAACCTTATTATTTCCCTGAGGACGAACCATAAGGAAAATAAATCTCCTGGTCTAGGAAATGATCTTATTGCATTGATTTTCATTGATCAAAGAGATAGCGGTAGGCAGGGCTAGCTCCGGTATCCTGTACAACTTATCACCTAAACTGATAATCACAGAGCAAGGTCTAGACTCATATACAACATGCCACTTCTGCAAGTATGGTTAACCTAATAATACATCACAAAATTTGAGAGTAACAACATCACACAATACTTCATCTGTGAAGGGCTTGATGCTGTAGAGAAGACGACACTGCTGGCTGACGCAAAAATCTCGTCCTTGGTGAAGCCACCTGATGGTGTACAACTATGGATGTGCTGTAGTCGGTAGGCCCAACCGCTTCATGACCTCTACTGAAATGAGGTTCTTTTGGCTCCCATTGTCGATAATGAATTTCAATAGAGAACTCTTCACCCACATTTGTGAGTGGAAGAGGTGTCCCCACTCCTATAGATCTTCAGGCTCATTCTTCTAGATTTTAGTAGTGGACATGGTGGCACTGGGCTCCACGTCAATGATCTGCTTCACTTTATCATTCCCCTTGTCATTTTTTGAATCATATTTGGAACACACGTTTGATTTGGAAGCCTTCAGCTTGACCAATAGTGTCTACTTGGCCTGACACTCACTTGTGTTGTGAGTGGATCTCTTATGGAAATCACACCATTTTCTTGTGTCCTTCTTTGTATTTGTGGTGTTGTTCTTTGCTTGCGTCTTCAGCGGGTTTTCCTGGGTTGCCCCACCTTGGATTTTTCCTTTGGTTTGTGGTTTGGGGGTGCCTTTTCCTTGCTTTAGATTCACAGATCCAAAGTCTCACTTCTTCTATTTAAAATTATTCTCAATCTTCACACCATATTGGTACGCAGTGCCAAGCGAGGAGATGTCCAAGAACTCCATCTCATCCTCGATGTAATTTTGTAGACAACCACAGTACTTGAGTACCAAATGAAGCTCAGAATCCTTGATACCCAGCATCGTGCGAACGATATGGAAAACATTTGTAAACTTCAACACATCTTGGTCTTTGCACTGCTGTAGCGTGGTCCACTTTAATGTATTTATCTTCATAGCTCGTGACAAGTTAATATTGTTCCTTGATGGTGTCTTGGAAATAATTCCAAGTGGGTGTTGAAAACAATGAGGATTCCCTCTCTTCCTTTTGTTCACAGTAGGTTTTCGACCAGTCCTTGACGCGTGGGGAAACTTTGAGAAGTTCAAAAGTAATCTTTTCCCAATTGGAAAATTCCTGAACTAAAAAATATCCTTCCAACATATTTAACCATTTATCTATGGCATCTGCATCTGTCTAGACCTCAAATACAATAATATCAAATTTAACTTGTACCTTAAAAGGAGTGGTGCCTCCAGAGTGGCTGCTAGATGAAGATGCGTCGCCTTTCCTTTGTCGCTCAAGGTCTTCCTCGAGTAGTATTTTGAAAGGATCTCTTGCCCCCTCATATTTATTTTCTTCTTGAATGGGAGGTCGTCCGATTTTGTGAGGTTGGTCTTGCAAAGGTTCAACAAGATCGAGCATTAACTCCTTATACCCTGACCTTGTTGGGGACATGCAAAGAAAAACAAAGAAAGAGCAGAATGCTCTGATACCACTGATCTAGACTTATGCTGGAACACAACAAAATACAAAAATACCCATATACACAAAGATGCAATAGAAATAAAACTTCATTTCATTAATATCAAAGAACTTAAACATGCTTACATACAGAAATAAAAATAAACTAGCTGGGGTAATGGTAGCTTATCTCTGAGAAGGGATGTGACAGCTATATGCCTTTGAACTGTGTTACAATGATGCTCAAAGGCCTATTTATTATTGAGAAACAATGGAAAACCCTAAACATCCAAAAAAGTAACCCTAGGAGATGAAGCACCAAAACTGTGGGCCCCATTTGGGTAAATTGGTACATCAACTTGTTGGGGTCGTAACTTTGGCATATGATCTCTGTTTGGCCATCATAATACCTCGTTTCAAAGATGTCGAGGAGGAGACCAAAAAAAACAAAAAAACTCTATAATAGGTTGGGACTTTTCCAGTTTCTCCGTTTTCCTTAAAAACATCTTTTAGTCCCTCAAAACGACTTCGAAAGTTTAGGACCTGAAAAACTGCCAAAATGAGTAAGTTGGGTTACAGTTAAGGAAAATGAAAAGAAACAATAGTAGGGGTCCAAGTGGAATAGGCGGGTGGCCACCAATATCCCCCTGGATCAGTCATCCCCCTTAGGAAGCAATGGTCCCCATTGTGTTGACAACTCGATACAAGAGTTGGCCAACTTTGACAACCCGATATAGTTGGATCTTCTGCTGGCGAGTGTTCTTGATCTGCGTGTCCATGATCTGCTCAGTTGTGGCCTATTCCATGCATTCTGGGTTTAAATCTATTGGTGTGAGCAATTCTGCAATGAATGATGTGTCGAGTAATGGTGGAAATTATGGTCGAAGGCGGTCCACATTGAACACTAGGTGCAGGCCAAGGAATGGTGGAATGTTAAGTTCGAAAGAATTGTCCCCTACATCCTTAGTGATGGTGTAAGGCCCATATTGGAGTGGGCAAAGCTTGTAGTGGGGCCCAACAAGGTGCTCCTTCCACAAATGTAACCAAACTTTGTTGCCCACCTGGAACTTGTGTGGCACTTGATCTTGATCATGACGCTGCTTGTACTTAGCTGTGGCTTTATCCAATATGTCATGGACCTACTGGTAAATGTGCTAAATGCGCTCAATGAAGTTGTTATCCCTGTCAGCTTCAGATTGGACATGAGTCAAATCTTCTTGAGTAGCTGCAAATGATATCATCAATGGGACATAGTGGCTGGAATCCCAACCCCACCTAAAAGGGGTTGTGGCCAGTTGAGCTATGGAGAGATCTATTGTAGCTATGCTGGAAATAGGGGAGGCTTTCATCTCTTGTGCGTGGATGCTTCTATTTGTACATACGCAGAGTGTGTACAATCATCCTGTTGACAACCTTTGTTTGGCCATCAGTTTGGGGGTGGAAAGTCATGGACTTAGTGAGCTTGGTATCCAACATCAACTAAAGACTTGACCAAAATGTACTTAGTAACTTGTTGTCTTGATTTGAGATAATGGATTGTGGGATCCCAAAATGTACCCACACTTGTTCAAATAAGAGCTTAGTAGTGGTTTCTGTTGTGATACTCTTCTTATAGGGTGCCATAATGGCCATCTTAGAGAATCTGTCGACGACCACAAAAACAAACTTGTTTCCATGCTTAGTAGAGGGAAGGACCGACATGTAATCCATGGAGATGGATTCCCAAGGTAAAATAGGAGTAGGAAGAGGAGTATATAGGCTTTTCTTCTTGATGGTTGGTTTGGGAATTGCGTAGCCAGTGCAGGATCTTATGTGTTTCCCAATATCCTATTGATAGAAATTGGCAAGACCTAGAAAGCTACGTAGCTTTGTTAGAGTGGTTGGGGATGGCCAGTCCCAAATGACTTGTATCTTGGCTAGGTCAACATGCACACCCTACTCATCAATGATGTACCCTAGATATTGAACTTGGGTCATACCAAAAGTTCATTTCTCCAAATTTACACACAACTTGTGTTGTCGCAGGGTTTGAAGGACTTGTCGAATATGGTGGAGGCTCTCTTCCCAACTCTGGCTGAAGATCAAGATGTCATCTAAATACACCACCACGAATGAATTGGTTAAGGGTCGCAAGATGTCATCCATCAATCTCATGAAGGTTGCGGGGGCATTCGTAATCCTAAAATGCATGACCAACCATTCAAAAAGGTGTTGAGTCTTGAATATGTCATTCATTTCCATTACACTTTCACTATTATGTCCATTATATCACCTCCATTTCACTACTATGTCACCACATTCATCCCACTTTCATTATCATTGGGCCACATTTATGTTTTTCCAATCTTTATTAATTCTAAGCCTTTTAAGTGAATTTGTGGTTTAAAATTAGGAAATAATGTGCATAAGCTTATACCTAACCAATGGGTTGAGATTGTTGACATGTGTAGGTTGAAATGAGGCTTCTAGAAGACCCTTATGTGGCACTCTAAGGCCAAATTCGAATTTGAGCGGAAAGAATCATGGGATCATGAGGTCACATCTCCTAATTGTATTGTAACTCTAAAAGACATGTGTATTATCAGTTCCTATTTTGATTAGGACTCTAGAGGTAGAGGGAGAAATTCATGGATTATCATTAATGAGATGGCTCTCATCTTTTTGTATAAATAGGAGATCTCTCTCCTTCATTAGGGAGTTCTTAAGCTTAACTTATGAGAGTCTCTTTTTAGTCTCTCTTTAGTCTTCCTTTTAGCTTGTTAGTCTCATGGCTTTTGAAAGCTTTTGTACTTTGCACTTTTGAAGGAATTGAATAAAGCTTTGATGTTCTCAACATGGAAGGAGATGTGAAGTAGATGTCATGGAGCACATTAGGATGTAAGTAGATTAGATTTCATTTTGTAAATATTGCTTTTTTTTCATTCATGCAATTTTAAGTATGCTT
>APFE030387709.1:24541-38064 GCA_000404065.3 Pinus taeda
AAAATTAGGAAATAATGTGCATATGCTTATACCTAACAAATGGGTTGAGATTGTTGACATGTGTAGGTTGAAAGGAGGCTTCTAGAAGACCCTTATGTGGCACCCTAAGGCCAAATTCGAATTTGAGTAGAAAGAATCATGAGATCATGAGAATATGTGTCACATCTCCTAATTGTATTGTAACTCTAAGAAGACATGTGTCTTATCAGTTCCTATTTTGATTATGACTCTAGAGGTAGAGGGAGAGATTCATGGATTCTCATTAATGAGATGGCTTCTCATCTTTTTGTATAAATAGGAGATCTCTCTCCTTCATTTGTTAGCTTAGCTTATTAGTCTCAGCTTGTAAGCTTAGAGTTTGGAGTTCTTTTGCTTGGAGTTTGTAGTTCTTCCTTCATGGCTTTTGAAAGCTTTGAAGAGTTTTGTTGTACTTTGTAATTTTGAAGAATTTGAATAAAGCTTTGATGTTCTCAACATGGAAGGAGATGTGAAGTAGACGTCATGGAGCATATTAGAATGTAAGGTAGAGTAGATTTCATTTTGTAAATTTTGCTTTGATTTCATTATGTCATTTGATTGCTTTCAAGTTTGATAGATTAGATTTTTCATTCATGCAATTTTAATTCATGCAAGTGTGTTCAACCGGTTGATTGTAGATTAGTAATTCACATAGCTTTTTAATGACTAATGACATGATGGAATTATCTTGTCCTTTTGCTGATTTATTTTCTTAGTTCTAATTCTAGCACTGTTTATTTCTTTCAGTTTTGTTTTGTTCATTTACTTTTTCTGCAAGATAGATATTAGACTACTCATGTCATTTTCAGTTACCTCCTATAGCCAGAGCGAGTCGAATGGTGAGGGATTGAAGTATGAATGCGTAGTTTGATCTTAGTTTCATTTTATGCAATTTAGATATCAGATTACTCAATTTGTTTATGATTACCTCCTATAGCCAGAGCGAGTCGAATGGTGAGGGGTCAAAATATAAGTTGATGTAATATGATTTAGTTTACTTTGCTTACAATTTTTGAATTGCTTTAAGTTCAGTTTTCTTTTTATACAACAACAAGGATACTGGGTTTCATAATCACTAGCTCACTGTTTGGTTTAATTAGAATTTAGGTACATTTTTATTTTCTCTTAGTAATTGATTTCATCACTGCAAGTTTGAAAACCTTTTTGAAAACTTTGATCAATATTTCATCTTTTGTTTGATTGAAGTAGCTGCATATTTACACTTTTTTTTTAAGTACTAATTCCATCAATAACATGTTTTAAGATCTTTTGAAGTGCTAAGTTTTGGAAGTTACCATTAGGGACATAGACTTTGTCTTGAAATCTACATCCATACTTGACCTTAAAAGTATTTAAACCTTAGAATAGGGTTTCCATTTGCATTAGATACTTTAGGAACACCAACAAAAACAAAACCCCAAAACAAAATCAAATCTATAAAACAACGAAGTAAGAAAAAGGTTAACTAAGCACATATGGTGCACCACACTTCATCAGTTTACGATACCTGGATTGATAATTTATGTAGAGCAAGTTAAGACATTAAATTGACTAGATGAAAGGCCCTCCTTATATTTGAAGGCAATCTTCCACACATCAGAGGGTTCGATAGGCACCTGATGATAAATGGACTTCAAGCCAATCTTGCTAAAATATTTGGCTCCCTTGAGCTGGTCCAAAAGGTCATTAATCCATGGGATTGGATACCTATTCCGGACAGTGTTATTGTTCCACGCCCGATAGTCAATACAAAGTCTCCAGCTCCCGTCCTTATTCTGTACCAATACAGTTGGGCTCCCATAGGGTGATGAGATTGGCCTAATGTGCCCTTTCTACAACAACTCCTGAATCTTCCTCTTGATCTCGTCGTTCTCCAAAACAGAGAGTCGATAGATCAATCCATTGGGTAGCGGTGCGCTTGGGGTCAGATTGATGGATTTCTTGCCCTAATAGTGTAGAGGTACTGCTGTAGGTGAGTCGAAAATGTCCCTGTACTCCTCCACGAACTTGTCTATCTGCTTCTGTTATGTGGAGGAGCCTTGTTTGGAAGCCGTGGCCACAACTCCCTTCTTCGCTCGAGGGAGAATAATAAGGAAAACAAATTTCCTGGTTTCAGAAATGATCTTACTGCGTTTCTTTGTAGTGATAAAAGAGATGGTGGTAGGCGGGGCTACCACGGGTATCATGTACAACTTATCACCCAAAGTAATATTCATAGAGCGAGGTCTAGACTCATATACAACATGCTACTTCCATAATGATGGATTTCCTAATAATACATGACAAATTTCAATAGGAGAAACATCACATAATACGTCATCTGTGAAGGGCTTGATGTTGTAGGGAAGGTGACACTGCTAGCTAACGTGGAGATCTCATCCTTGGGGAATCCACCTGATGGTATACGACTGTGGATGTGATGTAGTTAATAGGCCCATCTGCTTCATGACCTCTATTGAAATGAGTTTCTTTTGGACCCAACTGTTGACAATGAACTATAACGAAGAATCCTACACCCACATTTGTGAGTAGAAGAGGTGTTCCTCCTCCTTTGGATCTTCAGGATCATTCTTCTGGACATTAGTGGTGGCCATGGTGGCAATGGGCTCCACGTCAATGATATTTTTCCCTTTGTCATTCCCCTCGTTAGTTTTCAACTCATAGTCGGAACATGCATCTGATTCAGAAGCCTTTAGGTCGGCCACCAGTTACTACTTGGCCTGACACTCACTTGTGTTGTGAGTGGAGCTCTTATGGAACTAACACCATTTTCCTGTGTCCTTACTTTTCTTTGTGGTGTTGTTCTTTTCTTACAACTTCGGCGGGTTGTCCTGGGTTACCCTCCCTTGGCTTTGTCCTTTGCTCTGTGGTTTAGGGGCACCTTTTCCTTGTTTCAAATTCGCATATCCACAACGTCGCTTCTTCCGTTTAAAATTCTTCTCAATATTGACAATGTATCGGTATGTTGTGCCGATCAAGGAGATGTCTAGGAACTCCATCTTGTCTTGGATGTACTTGTGTAGACAACCGCAATACTTGAGTACCAAATTCCACTCATAATTCTGGATACCCAGCTTCAGGTGAAGGGTATGGAAAACATTTGTAAATTTCGGCACATCTTGGTCCCTTCCCAAGCGTGGTTCATTTTATGTATTTATCTTAATAGCTCCCGATAGGGTAATGTTGTTTCTTGATGGTGTCTCAGAAATAATTCAAAGTTGGTGCAAATGAAAACATTGAGGATTCCCTCTTGTCATTTTGTTCATAGTAGGTTTCCCACCAATCCTTGACGTGTGGGGCAATTTTGAGAAGTGCAAAAGTAATATTTTTCTGATTGGAAAAGTCATGAACTGAAAAATATCCTTCCAACAGATTTAACTATTTATCTACGATGTCTACATCTATCTAACCCTAAAATACAGGAATATTAAAGTTAACTTGTACCTTAAAAGGAGTAGTGCCTCTAGAGTGGCTATTGGATGGAGATGCATTGCCTGTGGGTAGTCGTCGAAGGATCTGGGCAAAGTTATCCATCATCACTTTCCTTTGTCACTCGAGGGATTCCTCAAGCAATATTTTGAAAGGGTATCCCCCACCGCCTTTATTTTCTTCTGCCATGGGAGGTCATCGGGTTTTGCGACGCTGGTCTTGCAAAGGTTAAACCAGATCGAGCCCTAACTCCTTATACCTTGGCCTCGTTGGGGACATGCAAAGAAAAATAGAGAAAGATCAGACTACTTAGATACTACTGATCCATACTTATGCAGGAACACAACAAAATACATAAATATCCATATACACAGAGGTGTAGTAGAAATAAAACTTCATTTCATTAATATCAAAGAACTAAAATATGCTTACATACAGAAATAAAAATAAACTAGCTCGGGCGATGGTAGCTTATCTCTGAGAAGAGATGTGGCGGCTACATGTCTCTGAATTGTGTTATAATGAGGCTCAAAGGCCTATTTATTATTGAGAAACAATGGAAAACGCTAAACATCCAAAAAACTAACCCTAGGGGATGAAGTGCCAAAACTGTGGGCTCTGTTTGGGTAAACTGGTACATCAACTTGCTGGGGTTGTAACTTTGGCATGCGATATCAATTTGGCTATCATAATACCTTGTTTCTAAGATCTCGAAGAGGAGGTTGAAAACAAACTAGAAAACCAGTCTGGGACATTTCTGGTCTCTCTGTTTTCCCTAAAAATATCTTTTAATCCTTCAAATCGACTTCGGAAGTTTAGGACCCAAAAAATGCCAAAAATAGTAAGTTGGGCTACAATTAAGGAAACTGAAAAGAAAGAATTGTGGGGGTCAAAGTGGAATAGGCGGGTAGCCACTAATATCCACTTGGATCATAAATTCTCGATGAACTCCGCTTTGGTCTTGCTAGTAGACATTTTGGTGGTGATACCACTACAAACAAAGTTCAAAGGGTGGTATACTACTGGCCTACTATGTTTAAAGATTCCCATGCCTTTGTTAGAAAATATGAAACTTTCCAAAACACCATTGGTAAGGTTAAAAAAACTGACTTTCCCCTTCAACCTGTCATTATTGAAGTTCCATTTTAGCAATGAGGCTTAGACATAATTGGACGAGTTAATCCTCCCACATCCCAACAACATAAATTTATTATAACAACTACATATTGCTTTACTAGATGGGTTGAGGCAACACATTTATGTTTGGTAAATACTAATTAACTCATGAATTTCCTAGAATCACATATTATCATTCACTTTGGTGCTTGTTATTGGTCTTTGATAATGCATGTTATTTCTCATCTCATGAGTTAGACACATATGCCTTAGAAAAATGGATAAAGGTTAAGTATTCAACGACCTTTTATCTGCAAGGAAATGGTCTTGCTAAATCTTCAAACAAAAATATACTAAAAATCCTTAAAATAACAGTTTCAGAAAATCATAAAAATTGGCATACTAACTTTTTAATGCATTATGGGCTGATATGGTCACACCAAAAGCTACTATTGGTGATTCACCCTTTTTCCTCATTTATGGTAGAGAAACTATTTTACCTCCTCACATTTTTCTTCCTCCTCTACATCTGTCCCAAAGTGTCTAAGGAGTTAAGTCATCAACTATGGAAAATAGAATCAATGTTTTATTAAAATTATAAGAAGAAAGACATAAAGCTGAAACCAAGTTAAATCAACACCATCGACTGGGAAAATGATGGTTTGATAACAAGTCTTCTTCTAATAAGGTTTTGAAGTTGGTGACATGGTTCTAAAATGGGATAGGGCCCATGAGGACAAAGGGGAACACACTAATTTTTAGAGGTTATGGATGGGACCCTTCATTGTTACAGAAAATATTAGATCCAACACATTTCGATTGCAGACTTTGGAAGGTCAACCTGAGTCCTTTTCAGTCAGTGGGAAACTTATAAAAATATAATTTGCATGACCTCCTTTGGGAGTCTTTTTGTACATATTTCTGTTATGCTTTTGTTTGGTTTTGTGTGTTTGACTCTGCTCTTTTCCTTTCCTTGAATATGCTTTTTCGTTTGTTTGCATTCCTTATGATATTGCTTTTTCTTTCTTTTTTCCATAGTAAAATCTACCTAAAGAAAAATTTCAAAAGGAATCTTTATCAGATGACTTATTGACTCATGTGTTAATTGCTGAATCAATTCTTTTAGTTTGGTCTAAACAAATTGTTCCCCTGTCCAAAGGTACCTTTAGATCTAATCTCAATTATAGAAATGATCTAAATACACTTTTATTGAAAAATTTCTCATATTTCAAATGAATTGATTATTTTTAAAAACATCATTGGTTTTAGCTTGGAAAGGTAAACTTTTCACACCATCCATTACTCTTAAGGAGCATATTTGCCTCCCAATCTATTAGGTAGTCCATTAAGGGTTAAAAGTAATTAGAGTTTCTTTTAAAGAAAAGGATGAACTAAAGGATAGGAGGTCTCATTATGAGCCAACCTACCATGATCATGAGTCCTAACAAAAATGACATTACCATTACTAGTCACCAAGCCAGGGTATTGGATTTTGGTCGTAAGACTGAAAGACAAGAGGCCTCATCATGAGCCAACTTGTTCACTTTTGTTAGTTCTTATGAATAGAAATATCATCATTTTGGTTACCAAGTTAGGACAACGACTTTCAATTAATTTCTAAGAAAACTCTTAAGTAAAGTAAATATTTTTAATGGCTCTTAATATATATCTAATAGATGGGATATTGGCACATCATTGGGTTAAAACGTAACCTTGGTGAGGCTATGGATGTTTGCTGGCAGAAATGGCTCTACTTGTGGTATTAAAGTTACGATTAAACCAACTTTCAAAATTTTCTATTTATCTTTCTCAATCTGTTATCTTCAAATATTCTTCTAAAAATTTTAGTGGGTTTTACTCCAATTTCCATATGTTGTTGAATTTTTTCAATTAATATATTGATAGGTGCCTATATTATTTTGCAGACTAAAATGAATAGATTAATTCTTAGTATGTTGTACCTGGCTATAATTACATTTGAATTGTATTCCTTTCATTTTATCATTTCAGTAAGAGAAAACTAGTTCATCCTTATGTTTCAATGTGATAACATGTGAGTCCAAATCTTTTGATGATCAAATAAATGGTAATAACCTAAGGAATACATACTATATATTATACATTGGTGGCGCTACATGTTTTGAAAACATTTCATTTATATTAAAATGCTGAATTATATTATATGTATCGATATAGTGATTCATTGATCCTGAATGAAATGTGAAAACCTTATAGATTAGCACTGATATGTTCCATTTAAAACTTTGGATTCACACTTATAATAAATAATGGTTTTTTTGGTGATGTTTTGTCTTAATCATGTTATATGGATTACTCATCGGCTCACTTGGATTCCTAGTCACGGTTTACAATGATCATTCATTTCCCATATCTCAAGGTCATTATGGCTCTAACTCGAGCTAGTACTTGACAGTTGTTGAATTGATTACTGGGGTTTTTCGAGAGGGTTCTCCAAACAACACCATTTCCTCCCCTCTCATTATGTCCCAAAGGCTATGCAACCTAAGGTTTTGATGTTTTAATGTTTGGTCTATTGTGTTTTTTAGGGACATAGTATCAAGGTTGTAAAAGCATTTTCCTCATCTTTTAATGGGAAGAAATCCCTTGTGGGAAACTTGCAAATAAAAGTTGATCTGGAGTTTGTAGCAACAACCACGCGCCTTCCTCTTGAAGGAAAATGATGGTTTGAGAATTCCACAGTCTGAGATGTTCCATCAAGGAAAATCCTTGCTAGCAAGGATTGCAAGTACCATGTCCAAGGTATGTCCATCTCATCTTTAAAACCAAAATGGCATGAATTGCTGAACTTATTTCATCGGTATATAAGATGTGAATGGTAGTATAACTTAGTGTTTATGTATCATATCAGAATTTTGATGCTTTTTATAGGCCTAAAGTTAAATTTTTCCTATTATTTGATGAAGAGTTTAATAAAAATGTCTTGGGCCAATCAATCCAATCATATGAACCCTAAAAGGTCCTTGTTCCACCATACTTTGATTTGAATACTAGTGAAGCATCAATTATCTCAATTGGGTGAAAACTAGGATTCCTTTCTAGCTCGTAATGGTTATGATAAGGCTCTCTCATTTAGCCTTTCTCAATATTTTGCTACGATGGCCCCTGACCCCTCTGATATTGGTTCAACTTCATCTCTTACTAATGACTTTTCATAGAATGAGTGTGATGGATTTGTCTGAGCACCATAATCACCTATTTTTGATGATAGTCAGCTTGAAGTCTAAAAAATATTAACCTCCTTTCATGTTACTAGAAGTATGGAAATTTACATGATTTGAAACCCTCCAGAGAGTCTACTTGGCCTAAACCAGAGCCTATCTAATCTGCATAATAACGTAAAATTGGTCAATCAGAGGAAAATAAACATGCCATGATTAAGGCAAAGAAACTTCAAAGGAGAATTTCTCGAGCCAGAAGAAATAGGCACAAAATCCCCCCTATAAATGTTCCCTTGGTTGATTTGGAAACCAATCCCGAACCATTGCTGAAAAAGAACAAGCTCAAATCTCAGGGAGCTCCTCATTATCACGATGAGGTGACCTGTTGTGATGATTCTTCACCGAGAATTCTCATTCAAATGAAATCATTTCCAATATGTATTGGAAACATTAATAAATGGTTACTGTCCCTCATTTGGAATATCAGATCAACCAATTAATCTATGAAAATAATCGTTGAGAGCCTCGTTCCAAGTGAAGGACAAATCTAAAGAAAAAAAGTCACTCAGTGTTGAGGGTAAAACCTAGTCAAATGACACCCACATCACACCCACATCATGATTAAATATTTGAATCTCAAAGTCACCATTTCCTCAGGATTAGAAGGATCAGATGTAGATAAATAGTAAATTTGTTTTCATCTATAAGTGTGAAGTGTTTTAGTCATGTTTCTGTTTAACTGTTCTTTTCTATTTTTGAATAAAGAGTCATTACAAAATCAAAGATTTTGTAGCAACCTCATTTTAGTATTATTATAAAATTGTTTGATTTTAATTTATGTTTGTGAAAGGTCTTTCACATTTGCAAGATAATAATATTGAACTTCAAGACTAGGGATACTCTCGATCACAGTGTGTCTGTTCTTAACTGCGTATTGAAACTCAGTTTGCCACCTATCTTAGTTCAGATTTGTCATTTGGCCAAGAGGCTGAGAAAGAAACATTTTTCATTTTTCTTTTTGTAATTGATTGCTAAAGACAATTTTGTTATTGTTTTGATATCGAGAGGTTCAAAGCCTATGTATATATACCCCTGATTTTTATTAAAAGGCGGCGGAGGGGGAGTTTGGACAAAGAAATGATGGAAAAATTGTGATTGTGGAATACTGTTAATGCAAGTTTATTGACTTGGTTGCACCAAATCTAGTTTTCTATTGCTTTTAAGTTCTATGGCCGTGTTTAATATCTTATTTATTATCTTGTTATTTCTTTTCAAGATCTAAAGGATAAATGTCGCTTGTTTTATGATTTTATTTCTTAAGAAAACAATTGTTTATATTATATTCTTTGTTGATAACCGTTATTTTGATTTGTAATTATTTGATGTGACGATATCCTTGTCCAACGACTCATGTCCTGAGAGTGGTGTTGATCTATACATTTTTTCAATTTGAACTTCTGTGAGTGCATTCTAGATGTTTGAGTTTATACAAAATGTCACTCCTTGTTTACAAATTGAGTTAATGTTCTAACTGTGAATGATTTTCTCATTTATATTATTACTTAGTTGATGGTTTATTGATTGTTTTCATAAGCCAATGATTAAAGTATACACATTTCAAATAGATCATTTACAATTATCCCTTTCTATTAGTCTTGGCGAAGAAATAGTAACAATTATATATTAGTTAGCCTCTGCCTTTGTTCTTGGTGTAAAATATTAAAGTAAACACAATTGATCTATGTTTTTCTACGAGAATAAGGAATATGTAATTAACAGATACTTGTTCTTTCATTATTTACATTAAGAATTAGTGTTTATTTAATTTGTAATTGCATGTAGAAATATAATTGATTTCATATTTCTAAATATATTTTGTAAAAACTTATTAATAATGCGTTTTCCTTTTGAGCCAGTTACACTATGTTCTGGTCTCTCTTTTATTTGCTATAATATAATCATGTACATTTTGTATTATAGCTTGATTATGTATTATATTCTAATTTCTATATGAAATATACAAATTAGAATAATATAGTATATCATAGTTTCTTTATGGTGAAACATATAGTTCTTTGCCTTTTTACTCTTACCAAGTTTAAGGCCTTCTATTTTTCACCATCTCATTTTATAGTTACGCTGATCATTAATTTTATATTAGAATAGTATAATTGTAGTTTAGATTAGGATTATTTTCCCCGAATTCACTTCTTTGTAAGAGGAAAGGATCTAAAGCCAACAAAGCCTATAAACTCGTCGAGGGTAGCCATACCAAACAACTTGGGCTATTAAAGAGCCTTGATATAGGCTATTCCTCCCTTGTTGACTTAGGTGTACAACACCCACGTCAACAAGGCTATACTAGTATTATAGGGACCGAAGATGCCCCTCTCCATAAAAAAAGTGTTTTCCTCAACCCTTGAGTAGTTTTGGATACTTCTGTATAAAATACTCATCCTCCCATGTGGAATCTTCAGTAGGTAAGTTCTTACACTTAATGAGATACTTTGAAATTGATTGATTCCATAATTGTTGGATTTTTGTTTATGTGATTTCTTCAGACTCCAATATGATTTTTCCTTCTTATTAAAGTTTTGGCTATATAGTTTGAAACAAGAGCTTGTCACTTATAACCTTATTTAAGCATGAGACATGGAAAATTGGGTGTATTTGCGAAGATACGGGATGTTAGCACTCCGTAAATTTTCCTAGGTTGAGGAGAGAAATCTTAGAGGTAACCACAAACCTATTTTAGGCTAAGGTCTAGCCCCCCTAGCCTTGGAGAGGGCTCTCTCACTATCTTGTGCTATCAATCAAGTAAATGACTGATATGATCTAGGTTTTAGGCTGGTTATACTGATCAAAAGATAGTTCAAGATTTTTTTTTAATTGAATGTGGGTGTAGAGGGAAAAACTACTTAGGATCAGAGCACTATTATAGATCCAAATGAATAAGGGATATGATGCAATTGAAATAGGGGCAAGATAGGAAGACTTACTGGAAATCAATCAAAATTCATCATAGTGGAAGGATGAGTGAGGTAAGATAACAATGACAAAATGAGCATCAAGCCATGGATGAGTTCAAATTTCCATAGAAGAAAATGACACATCTATGATCAACTGAATCAATCATAGCAATACATGAATTCTGAAAAGTCTCTTTTCAAGCTAAGTGTGAGGAAGTTATATAGTATGAAGCTATATATTAGAAACAAATATGAAAGAAATACATATCACATCACAAGACAAAATACATACCAATAAGTATGACACATGAATCACTGTCCAAATTGCTTCTGCTTTCTTATATTCATTTGGCAAAAAGATACAAAATTTCAGAAAAATATAGTCTAACCTCTTATACTACCAACCATAACTATTTTCCATGTATTTAAATAATTATATACAATGAGGAATTCAAATTACCACACTAGGTGGTCGAATTCACTCCATAAAAGTCAAATGGTCTAGATATAATGGATATTTACTTGCTATGCATAAAAGAGGAACTGCTATACCAAGACCAATACAATTTAGAAACATCAACCAAGTTGGAATATTTGTTTAACAACTCAAAATACATGAATTTAAACTTATTTAAACTTATCCAACAACCAAAATTACTTTTAAAAGTTCCGAAATTCGAATTTTTCCAAAATAAATTGACTGATATGTTTGCGCAGTATAGGGCATAAATCTTAAAATTGGTATGGTTGCAGGTGATTTATGTGCAAAAATAAGTATACAGATGTGGCTGAGATGACCTGGTGTTGGTGTAGAACCCATTGTGTGCTTCTTTCCATGCTTACATGCCTTCAAAATGATTGTTTTCAGTTTGTGCAACAAATGCGTAGCAAGTCTACTACGAAACAATGATTGAATTTATGGAAAAATATGGTTCAACGATGAGCTCATATATCCTGAATCCCGATAACTGTTAAAAAAGTGAGCGAGGTTTTTGTCTATGAGCATGTAATTGAGATAAACCTCTCTTATTTTCCAAATATTTCTCTCCAAATATTCAAAATATGCACCTAAACACCATAACTAAAACAAGAAATGCCAAAACCTGAAAAATATACCGTAAAGATGCATTTGCATATTCTAATATATGACACTTATGCAGAAACTGAAGAAGGTTTTTTTTATTTGGTTTTTTCTTGACAAAAAACTCTTCTTTTTTTTCCAAAATTCGGCTCCATTGTGTTGGAAAAAACTTTTTAAAATGATGACAAAAACAATCAATTTCGCAGCAAATTTGTAGCAAGTCCAAGTAGCCCTCCATGCTTTGTATGTTTGCACACCTCCTCTAGAAAAATGGATTAAATGGGTAGGCTTGAAATGTTTGTGTGATGGTGTATAAATCTTGAAGTAGTCTCTCCAATGCTTGCAGGCCTCCTAGATTGCTAATTCCCACTTGCGCAACAGTTTCACAATAAGTGTTTTTCTGAGCCTGCAACTCACTTCTTCGGCCTTCAAATTTGCTTTAGAGCTAGTATCATCTTCTAATGAGGTAAGAATGAGAGACTCAAAAACAAATTTGAAACTTTCATACCACTCGAGTCCTCCTTTTGAAATGATAATATGCCTCTTGATGATGTGAAGGGTGTGATGAGAGGGGCACTTTTTTCACTAATGAAAAGGACATGACATATTTAACCAATAACTGACTCTTCAAACAAACTCTTATGATGTACATGACTTCAAAAAATTGACCTATGATAACTAACTATCATGACATGACCCCTATACACTTCCATAATAACTTTAACTCCTCATGGTTACTAATTTTAAACGATGACTCCTCATGGACCCTTCCTATCCTTACAAATTTGAACTAAGGCTAATAGACTCCTTTTTGAAACAAATATTTACAAGGACCCTTTGACCAAACTGAATCTTTTGTACAATTACTCCTTAGACTATGAGACTCATGAAACCATAGGCCAATATTGACAAACAGACCCCCAAGATGAATAGTAAGAGGAAAACACACTCTGATTCCTAGATTATAGGATCCTAACACAGGAAAATCCAATATGTATGTCATAGTACCAATCTTTTGCAACACCTTATAAGGGCCATAGTACTTGGGTGATAATTTATTATCCTTCTTAGCTTGCTTGAGGGACATTCTTTTATGTGGTTGTAGCCGTAAAAATACCCGATCGCCTACATCAAAATTTCTTTCACTACGATGCTAATATACTTGTTGTTTCATTTGATTCTACACCAAAGTCAGGTTATCCTTAAGAGTTGGAGACTTGTTATTGATGCTCGATGTGATCTTTCATTGCTTGAACCTTAGTATTTTCTCTTAGAGACAATGTGATGGATAATATATGATATCCATAAAGCACCATAGATGGCATCATTTTTTCTGTGGTATGGAAGGAAGTGTTATATCACCATTTTTACATAGGTAGCCACTTTATCCATTGTGTTTGTTTATCAAATCTAAAGCAACGAAGATATCCTTCCAAACATTTGTTCACTATCTTAATTTTCCCATTAGATTGAGGATGATAAGATGAGCTATGAGCCAAATGTGTACCAAGACAAGAAAATAATTCTATCAAAAAATTTCTAGTGAAAATGGGATCTCTGTCACTTACAATAATCTTTGGATTTCCATGTAGCTTTTGAACTTATGTTTCCACAAATGCATTAGCGACTATAGTAGCTTTGAAAGGATGAGATAGTGCACAAAAGTGTGAATACTTGGTAAGTCTATCAACTGCCACCATGTTGACACTC
>APFE030387715.1:0-11873 GCA_000404065.3 Pinus taeda
ATGTCGATCTTCCTTTTTAACCCATACCTGATTGTATCCGGAAAATCCATCTAGCAGCAACATCATCCCAGAACCGGTTACCCTTTGCAACAAATTTTCCATGTGTTGGCAAAGGGTAATTGTCTTTCTTGCATGCTAGATTAAGGTTTCCGAAATCGACAAAAAGCCTTATCGTACCATTCTTCTTCCTAATGATCACCAAATTTGAACACCATGTCGCATGCCTAGTTTGAGCGATAATTCCCGCTGCAAGCATTTTCGCAAGCTCCTTTTGAACTAAGGGGGCCAATTTAGGATTAATTTGCCTAAGTTTCTAGCGAAAGGGTTTAGCATTTTCATCTTTTAAAGGGATAGTATGTTCAATGACATCTTCCCTATAACCCTTTAATTCATCATAAGAAAAGGCTAAAACATCTCGTTATTCACGAAGTAAATCAGTTATCCTTTTCCTTTCTTCCACACTAGTACTTTTACCGATTTTAACAATTTTTGGGTTTTCAGAGGTACCAATGTTTATTTCGAGATATTCACCAGGATCCATCTTATTTTCTTCTCTCAGCTTCGTGGCATCATGCCAGTCAAAATGTTGCTCTAAGGCAACTACATTCTTTGGAGTAGGATTTATGATACGCTCATGATTTAAAGATCCATCCTCCTCAGAATCTATCCGGAAACCTTCAAACTCATCCAAACTATTAAGAAAGTGAATGACTTGCTTTTCATCATTGAAAATCTGCCAATGCTCTGAGTTATCTGGAACAGATGGTCTGAATATTACTTCCATTCTGATCTTATCTTTAATTAGCTCATCAGATAACTGGAAAGTAGTAGCAGCTACAGCAAGTTCATCTGCCAAACTATTTTATTCTCTCGGAATTGCCTCGAGGTCAAGGGCATCAAAGTGCTCCATAGTATCCCACACAACATTTCGATAGTTCTTTAGTCTTTGATTTTTGCATGTAAATTTGTTTTTAAGCTGCATGATAACTAAATCAGAATCCCCCTTAATGCTAAGCATTTTAATCTTTAAAGATTTTGCCAGTTCAAGGCCCAACAATATAGCCTCATATTCGGTGACATTGTTGGTTGCTTCAAATTCTAATCGATAGACAAACTTGAAAATGTGATCAAGGGGAGATTTAAGCACTATTCCAGCACCTTTGCCATGCCTCGATGCTGCACCATCGAAGTACATATACCAAACTTCATCCTTGAGATCCTTAATCTTATCATCGGGAGGAATTATGAAATTAGACATGATGGCATAGTTCCCGATGTCAGATTGTTCCTCAATTATCTCGTTGTGAGGCTTTTTAGGATCTGCGACATGAAATTTTCTTTCGAGCTCTCTATTTAATCTAGCAAAACCATCACCACTAGGAGAAGGAATCATAGCATATGACCAATTCATTTGAATGCTTCCTCCTAGGTCAGAGGCCCACTTTCTGGATAACAGCATACCCCAGGCATCAGGCACATCCATGACAACAATATCCATGACAATCATGATGTCCGAGTTAACTGATAAATGAACTTGCAAATCTTTGATCAAACCATGCACTTTAATTTTCTTAGAATCCATGGCGCATATGTTATAGTAAGGTCTGGAAACTCTTAAGTTAAGTTGTTCCATGACCCTTTTAGTTATTACACAAGCCGATGCACCAGAATCCAACATGCAATTATTCAATTTATATCCATTAATTAGCAAGGTAATAAAGAAAGGCTGGTGATCTTTGTTATCAGCACCTAAACTTTGCAAGTATATGGGAGCGTCCTGATAATCAATTTCCCGAGTCTTTTGCTGTGGAGTATTTGCTTGAGGCCCTTGGATAGCTTTTAGCAATTTGTCTCTTTGGGAAGGGATTTTGCCAATCTCGGAGACAGGAACCAAGGTTTTGGCATTTTTAAACCAACTTCCCAAGTCAACATCTAATCCAGAGTTTTCACCAGGGTAAAAAGTTCGAGGGGGGATTTGATTCCCGCTTTGATCTTTATCCCTTCTCTGATAGGTCAAACCCTTATCTCTAGCAATTTCCAGGATTTGCTCAGGAGAGGGTTTTTCACCATATAACCTAGCCAAAATGTCATCTCCATTTTCAAGGTTATTTATACTAAAAGCTGATGAAGGATTCATAACTTCACGACTCTTTTCCTTGACCTCCATCCAATCATTCATAGATAAAGGGAACTTGCTACCAACTAGATTTATCTGATCACCTGTCCCAAACATTCCATTATCTAAAATTCTTCTAACGATGGGACAAGTGGCCTCTTCGTGAAGAGCATCACAAACCCGACAGTAAGGGGGAGCATTATCAACCAAATTAGCTAGCGGATTAGGAGGTAGCTTAGTGTGATGCCTTGCTAGGCCATCTTTACTAGTTATGGTTTGTTGTTGAGGGTGGATTCCCTAGCTAGTGTTTGGAAACATTTGAAGTGTCCTATCCTATAACAAGCATGAACGACATGTACCAACTTTTCATAGGCTAATTGGTATGTGCTTCTAACTTTATTGTTTGTATAAATGGAGTACATTGCTATCCACAATTTTTGTAGTTGAAGATCTAATTTTTACCATATATTCACATAAAGATTAGAGTAGTTTATGGTGTTTCTCATATATGCTAATTTAGCATCTTGTGACCATCATTGTAAACTGAATATATTAGTCATCAAATAATTGTGTTTCGTTAATGAACCTATATTAGAGTCGTTATAATTGTATTGATGCGAGGGTTGAAGGAGCTAGGGTTTGTGACAACCAAAATCTAGAGATGACATGATCTACTAGGGTTTGATATCTTTGGGTGACAAGGAACTAGCATATGTGGCGAAGAGACCCCATCGAAGACTTGGATCAGTATGCTTGGAGAGCTTATATCATGTAAGCTTAGAGAGTCTCTTGTTGATTTTTGGTAGCATCAGATGTGATCTAGCCATGAAAATTGTTGGAGAGGCTAAAGCACATGAGATCTCCAAGACCCAAAAATGGTTTGGGGAAATTCCACCTGGTTAGAGAGATATTAAAATAATTAATATTTTTAATGGGGTTCTAAGTCTAAACTTAGGAAAATTAAATATTAATGGGTATTAATATGAAACTGGGTGAAAAGGTTCTAAATGACATGGATCAAGCCAAATCTAATCTTAGCCGATGATTAGAAACTAAATCTCGGATGTTGAAGACTCTACAGGAAAAGTATAATAGGAGGCTTGAGGGTCAATTGGAGACACACCAAGATTGATCAGTGAGTTTGATTTTCTGGAGCAGGGTTTGCTGAGAAAATTCGAGCAAGTGATATGAGTTGCAGCGAGGTGCAATGAGTACATACCAGAGAGGCAGAGATAGTGCCAGAGGGCCAACGCAGTAACTGAGGAGGCTACATAGAGGCAGCACGAGCCACACAGATGCAGCTTCAGATTGCGCAGAGGTTAAGGGGGCTGCGTGGGTGGCACAGAAGGCCAAAGAGCTGACGCAAAGAGGCAGAAGGTTGACGCAGAGGGTTCCAGAGTTACGCAGAGGCTAGCAACGTTGACGCATAAGGTTCCAGAGCTACGCAGAGGCTAGCAGGGTTGACGCAGAGCCTTGGAGAAGCGCCGAAAGGATTTTCGTGGGGCAGACTAATCTTGAGAAGCTGAATATCTCCTTTCGAAAAGAGGTACCCTAGTGCTTGACATTTGGAACCCATGCTTGGAGAGTGCAAGACATGAGGATTGGTCTCTTGACATGTGTACACCTTGCAGAGTGAGCCTTTGAATCTTTATCTTGCATATTGCAATGGCCCTTGGATGTCATTCATTAGACAACCTTAGTTTAAGGCTATAGGCCACATTAGTGTTAGTGGGCGCCCATGAACAATAATGTGGTCCATAGCCTTAAACTAAGGGTGTCTAATGAATGACATTCAAGTGTCATTGCATCCCTACGTAAAGCTTAGCCAACATTTCTCCAAAAGGTAAAAAGGTAGCAACAATTAGCATATCTCTGTTAGGATTATATGTTAGGCAAAGCAACCAACTCAACAACCTCCACCATAAGAATTCCTTGGCAACAAAAATAAGAAATCGCCAACACATCCATAATATTCCCCTTTAAAATTATCATGGGGAACCAAATATGGAATTTTGGCCTAAAGAAAATTTGACTAAGTAAATATTATATTCCATTAGAGCATATGCGTTGAGTAAGAGCATTCGTGCGCTATATGTTCGACTTAGGACAACAAATATCCTCATCATGTGAATTTTCTAACACTTCAAGCCCATTAATCTAGAGAGCATCACTGGAGGATTTATCTCTTTACCTGTGTACAACTTGGAAAGTGAACGCTTGAATTGGATACCTTATCTTGTAGACTAGGCACATGATTAAATTAATTAACGAAAATTCAGAAAAATTGGAAAGCATTTCAATTGTTTTACTCCTCTGATCAAATCTACTTGTAACAAAGTTTTGAAACTGTATTTAGACATACAAGCCTTCCCTGTGCAACTCTCCTTCATTAAAACATAACTTCTTGTACTAATTCAAGTTTCTTTGTTCACATTGGACACGAACTAGATGGCATGACTTCCCCTAAACACCTAACACGCATGTTAGTTCCCACTTAGGCACTGGATTATTCACGCGAACCCTTGGATCACTATGCTTGAAGACCTTGTATAATGTAAGCTTAGAGAATATGCTAGATGAATTAGATGATATAACGAAGAAATTAATGGTGGACTTGGTGGTATTCATGCTAGCTTGGTGTGCACCCCTTGAAGTGGCTACAAGTGGCTTAGTGTGATGCCTCAGTAGACCACATTTTCTACTTATGGTTTGTTGTTGATGGTGGATAACCTAGCTAGGGTTTGGAAGCAATCCAAGTGTCCACATTGTTCTTTTTCTTTCAACAATGGGTCATCCCGAGATGGGGCTACGACATAATGAGGTGATAGCTCAACCAAATCCACGTACACATCTGGTACCATTAACAAACTAAGGTGCCAAACCGTAGCAACCTCCAACCTATAGGCTCACGCCCCCAATCAACCTGCACCCAAAATTGCACACCGTTCTCTGCACTAGCGGTCCCTCAACCTATGCCGCCACCTCCAAGGAATCTTACTCAGTCGGAAAGACACGTTCTCAGACTCCTGTGGCTCCAAGAGTTCTTGCTGTTGTTCAAGCTAGCTAAGTATGCACCAAGTCCTTGTATCAAACAAGCGTGGACTTGTAGGTATTCATGCTAGTTTGTTGTTCACTCTTTGAAGTGGTTACAAGTAGCTTAGTTTGATGCCTTGCTAGGGCATCTTCACTTGTTATGGTTTGTTGTTGATGGCGGATGCCCTAGCTAGTGTTTGGAAACATTTAAAGTGTCATATCCTATGACAAGCATGATCGACATGTACCAACTTGTGATAGGCTAATTGGTATGTACTTCTAACTTCATAGTTTTTATAAATAAAGTACGTTGCTATCCATAATTTCTGTAGTTGAAGATCTAATTTTTACCATATATTCACATAGAGATTACAGTAGTTTATGGTGTTGCTCATATATGCTAATTTAGCATCTTGTGCCTATCATTGTAAATTGAATATAGTAGTCATCAAATAATTGTGTTTCATTACTGAACCTATATTAGAGTCGTTATAATCGTATTGATGCGAGGATTGAAGGAGATAGCGTTTGTGACAACCAAAATCTAGAGAAAACATGAGCTACTAGGGTTCGATATCTTTGGGTGACAAGGAACTAGGATATGTGGCGAAGAGACCCCATTGAAGACTTGGATCAGTATGCTTAGAGAGCTTGTATCATGTAAGCTTAGAGAGTCTCCTAGAGGAATTGGATGATATAAGTGAGAAATTAACGGTGGGCTTGGTGGTATTCATGCTAGTTTGTTCATGTTGCATACCCTAGCTAGGGTATGGAAGCATTCCAAGTGTCTTAGTATTTGTCAAGTTCAATGGACATGTGCCAGCTTTTGATAAGCTAGTTGGTATGTACTTCTAACTTCATTTGTTGTATAACGAAGTGCCTTGATGTCCACACATTTTATACTTGTAGATCTAACTTTTAGAGTATATTCCCATGGAAATTAAGTAATTTCTAATATTGGGTACAAATGATAATTTAATATAATAGTGAGTAGAATTTGTTGCGTAAGATCATTGGATGATTGGATGCTTGAATTAGACAACAGGGATCCTTGCTATGAGAAATGCTAGAAATTTGGAATCCATGCTTGAGAGTGCAACACTTGAGGATGGATCTTTTGACATGTGTGCACCTTGGAGAGTGAGGGTTTGACTCTTTATCTTGTATATTGCAATGGCCCTTGGATATCATTGATTAGACACCCTTAGTTTAAGGCTATGGGCCACATTAGTGTTTGTGGGCGCCAACTAACAATAATGTGGTCCACAGCCTTAAACTAGGGGTGTCTAATGAATGACATCCGAGGGTCATTGCATCCCTACGTCAAGCTTAGCCATAATTTCTCCAAAAGGTAATAAGGTGGCAACAATTAGCATATCTCCATTGAGATCATATGTTAGGCAGAGCAATCAACTCAACAACCTCCACCTTAAGAATTCCTTGCCAAGAAAAATAAGAAATCGCCAACACATCCATAATATTCCCCTTCAAAATTATCGTGGGGAACCAAAAATGGAATTTTGGCCTAAAGGAAAATTGACCAAGTAAATATTACATCCCATTGGAGCATATTTGTTGAGTAAGAGCATTCGTGCACTATATGTTCAGCTTGGACAACAAATATCCTCATCATGTGAATTTTCTAACACTTCAAGCCCATTAATCTAGAGAGTATCGTTGGAGGATTTTCCTCTTTACATGTGTACAACTTGGGAAGTGAACGCTTGAATTGGATACTTACCTTGTAGATTAGGCACATCATTCAAGAAATTAATGAAAATTCAGAAAAATTGGCAAGCATTTCGATTGTTTTACTCCTCTGATCAAATCTACTTGTAACGAAGTTTTCTAACTGTATTTAGACATACGAGCCTCCCCTGTGCAGCTCTCCTTCATTAAAACATAACTTGTTGTACTAATTCAAGTTTCTTTGTTCACATTGGACACAAACTGGATTGCATGACTTCCCCTAAATAACTAGCACGCATGTTAGTCCTCACTTAGGCACTAGATTATTCACGCGGGCCCTTGCATCACTATGCTTGAAGGCCTTGTATAATGTAAGCTTGCAGAATATGCTGGAGGAATTGGATGACATAAGTGAGAAATTAATGGTGGACTTGGCGGTATTCATGCTAGTTTGGTCTGCACCCTTTGAGGTGGCTACAAGTGGCTTAGTGTGATGCCTCGCTAGGCTACATTTTCTAGTTATGGTTTGTTGTTGATGGTGAATACCCTAGCTAGGGTTTGGAGGCATTCCAAGTGTCCACATTGTTCATTTTCTTTCAACAATGAGTCATCCCGTGCTGGGACTACGACACCATGGGGTGAGAGCTCATCCAAATCCACGTACACATCTGGTACCATTAACAGACTAAGGTGCCAAACCGTAGCAACCTCCAACCTATAGGCTCACTCCCCCAATCAAACTGCACCCAAGAATGCACCCAGTTCTCTGCACTAGTGATCCCTCGACCTATGCCACCACCTCCATGGCATCTTACTCAGCTGGAAAGAGACGTTCTCAAACTCCTGTGGCTCCAAGAGTTCTTGTTGCTTTTCAAGCTTGCCAAGTATGCTCCATGTCCTTGGATCAAACCCTTGAATCCTCTAACGTCCTAGCTCACATCCGCCATCAACCTGCACATAGGCAGTGTAGACCCTTTTCTACACCTAAGGTTTGTTGGGCTATGTGTGTGGGCAAGAAAGGGTGGACTTGTAGGTATTCATGCTAGTTTGTTGTTCACTCTTTGAAGTGATTACAAATAACTTAGTCTGATGCCTTGATAGGGCATCTTCACTAGTTATGGTTTGTTGTTGATGGTGGATGCCCTAGCTAGTGTTTGAAAACATTTGATGTGTCCTATCCTATGACAAGCATGATCGACATATACCAACTTGTCATAGGCTAATTGATATGTACTTCTAACTTCATTCTTTGTATAAATGAAGTAAATTGCTATCCACAATTTTTGTAGTTGAAGATCTAGTTTTTACCATATAATCACAAAGAGATTATAGTAGTTTATGGTGTTGCTCATATATGCTAATTTAATATCTTGTTCCCATCATTGTAAATTGAATATAGTAGTCATCAAATAATTGTATTTTGTTAATGAACCTATATTAGAGACATTATAATTGTATTGATGCGAGGGTTGAGGAGCTAGGGTTTGTGACAACAAAAATCTAGAGAAGACATGATCTACTCAGGTTTGATATCTTTGGGTGAAAAGGAACTAGGATATGTGGTGAAGAGACCCCATGGAAGACTTGGATCAGTACGCTTGGAGAGCTTGTAGCATGTAACCTTAGAGAGTCTCCTAGAGGAATTGCATGATATAAGTGAGAGATTAATGGTGGGCTTGTTGGTATTCATGCTAGTTTGTTGTGCACCCTTTCAAGTGGCTACAATTGGCTTAGTGTGATGCCTTGCTAGACCATATTTTCTAGGCATAGTTTGTTGTTCATGTTGATTACCCTAGCTAGGGTTTGGAAGCATTCCAAGTGTCCTAGTATTTGTCAAACTTAATGGACATGTGCCAACTTTTGATAAGCTAGTTGGTATGTACTTGTAACTTCATTTGTTGTATAACGAAGTGCCTTAATGGCCACACATTTTATACTTGTAGATCTGACTTTTAGAGTATATTCCCCTAGAAATTAAGTAGTTTCTAATGTTGGGTACAAATTCTAATTTAACATAATAGTGAGTAGAATTTGTTAAGTAAGATCATTGGACAATTGGATGCTTGAATTAGACAAATAGGATCCCTGCTATGAGAAGTGCTTGACATCTGGAACCAGTGTTGATAGTATCGCCGAAATATCGGCGATATTCGTAAATATCGCAATATTTCCGGCGATCCGATATATCGACAGCAAAAAATCGCGATATTTTCATGTTTCGAAAATCGCGCGAGAAATCCAAAAAATCGGCGATATATCGGTAAATATCGCGCCACGATGGAAAATATCGCGGGCTGCGCGGCTATATAAACGATTTTTTGGGTTTTAAGGTTCATTTAAGTTTTCTCACTGCTGGAGAAGGAGCCTGGTCGCCGACTCGCTGCCAAGGAGGGTTTGAAGAGTAAGCTAACTGTTAAAGTTTGAATCACTGCAAAACAGTCAACAGTAAGCCGATTTGCCACCGCAGAACAGTCAACAGTAAGTTAAATGAAATTACGAATCACCTTGCTGAGTTTATAATATATATCATTAGCAAAGGAAGCACGTAGTCTAAGTTTTAAGCCTAGTTGAAAGGCTTGAAGAGAAGCCACGGCCCACAACTCTGTGCATAAATATATTTCACAGAAATCACAGTGATTTGAAGAGAAGCCACGGCCCATACCGATATTATCAACATCTTTCAACAAATGAAAGATGTGCAAGAAACCAGTGAGCCAATGCAACCATGTAATGGTTTTGAAACTGTCTGTGTTTGATCATGATGAAATAGAAACGCATTGAAGCTTGAATGGTCATGTGTTTTAATGTTTGCCGTTAGTGTATTCACTGAGCACATCACGAGGAGGGTCTTTGTTTTGGAGGCCCGTCCTCAAGCTTAGGATCTACAAAGATTGGCTCCCATCCATCATTGCCCTACTTGAGCTCCACCGCCTACTCTAGAACATCAATATCAAAGAGCACAATCGAACATTTGATTATTATAACTTTAAAAACCTGAATTGAATGTAAGCTTCTACTTTGTTCCCAACACTTGTAAACAACTCAACCTCCTCAATGTTAAGGGCATTAACCTGTAGAAGCTATAAAAAAAATTGAACACTCTAAAGATTGCTTGTCTAGGTGGTGTGGTTGGTTGGGCAGCGTGGCGACATATCCATCCCCTCCTTAGTTTGCGCCTAGATTTACAAATGTAAAGGAGTACAAATTAAGGAGCCATCATGCCAAGTAAAATATGTGTTGTGTTGTGACTTTGTCAACAAGCATGCATTCAGTGTTTTCCAAACATGATAAACAATATCAACTTTGATCAATATCCATGTCGTGTGGATTTCAATGAGCCAAAGAAAATCCCATGCATTCACTGTTTTCCAAACCTGTAAGGTTCTTATCATTGTCTATCTTGAATCTTGATGAGCCCACCTGATTGTACAGAATGGATCAAAATTTTGAATATTTTTTGCTGGAAATTTCAGAAGTACTTACCAACATCTTGAAACAGAGATCTGGTCCATCAAATTAAATGTTTATGACAGCAGTATTGAGACTTAAGAAATTAAATGTTTATGACAGCAGTATTGAATCAATGAATTTAAATCAGAGTTTCTACGAGCAGCAAGTAAACTTATGAGTCATGACAGCAAAAGATAATGCCTACTGCAATTTAAATTTTAGACATATAAGCCCTGTCTATGTAATTAAATTATTAATTGACTTATGCATTCTTTGTTATTAACTTATTTGAATTTTGTAATTTAGTATTACAGTTACTTATTATTTATTAAGTTACTAATTCCAAAAAAATTTGGTGCTATAGGTTTCCTTTTGAGTTAGCCCACTACAAATTTACAAAATACAAATATGCCGAAAGCCTTGGACCCATTTTGGGAGTATGGGACCCCTGATGGTGGGACAAATCGTGCATATCTTAGATGCAAATTGTGTGGGGACAAGATGAAAGGTGGGATTACACGACTGAAATACCATCTCGCTAAACTGCCTGGACATGATGTTGGGCTTTGTACAGTTTCTAGTGCGGAGCTTGTACAAAAAGCTCTTGAGGCAATTGAAGAAAAGGACAAAACGAAGGAAGAGGCGGAAAGAAACAAAGTTGAACGTGCAGGTAGATCTTTCGGGATATCTTCTCCTGATTTTGGTGTTGAGGATATTGGATTTGGGCCTAGTGGGAGGGGCTCCACAACTGGCACACCATCACATGGTACTCCTAGTGTAAGTGCGAGGTCATCATTTTTTGTTCCACGAACAGGACCTGGAGCACAACCTGGCATAAAATCGCTTGTTAAAAAGAAGGAGAAGCAAGAAGCAGATAGAGTCATGGGGAGGTGTATTTTTTGGAGCGACTTACCTCTCAGCATCACAAAAGCCAATCCATATTGGCAGCCAATGTGTGATGCTATTGCTGTTGTGGGCCCAGGGTACAAAAGTGCCACATATGAGGAGTTGCGGGGTCAATTCTTCAAGCAGAAAAACAAGACATCAACTCTAGATTGGCGGAGTTGAAAAAGACATGGGAAGTCACTAGATGCACAGTGATGTCTGATGGTTGGACATATAGAAAGGGTAGGACCCTTCTAAATTTCTTGGTACATTGTCCCAAAGGTACCATGTTTATTAAATCGTTGGATGCATCAGAACATATCAAAGATGCAGCAACGATATGTGAGTTGTTAGATGGGTTCATTCGGGAGATTGGTGTGCAGAATGTGGTGCAAGTCATAACAGACAATGCAGCTAGTTATGTGTCTGCCGGCAGAATGCTTATGGAGAGGCATCCCGCATTGTTCTGGACTCCATGTGCAGTGCATTGTCTCGATTTGTTGCTTGAGGATATGGGGAAACTCTCCTTCATCAAGGAGGCAGTTGATATGGTTAGGAGCATCCCCAAGTTTATTTATAACCATGCTTTTGTTCTTAGCCTTATGAGGAGGTACACTAAAAACAAGGAGTTGCGGCGTCCTGCCATCACACGTTTTGCCACAACCTTTATTACTCTTCAGTCTTTGCTTTGATGTCAGTT
>APFE030387715.1:21716-147544 GCA_000404065.3 Pinus taeda
CTCACTGCTGCTCCAAAACAAGCTCAAGAACTGCTCACTAACTCTCAAAGAAGACTCTCACTCAAATGCATAAGATTGTTGTGAGAGAATGAGAGCTCTTGGGTGAGTTAAATAGGTTTTGGGAGGGGGCTATGGACCCCAAATATCTATTGGCATTATTACATAACTGTTTGGAGTCCAAACCAACCCTAAAACCAATTTAAAATCCCCAAAAAACAAGTGAAAATTTTTTATTTGCGTCCGGTTTGAACCGCCCAGCTACCCGGCCGTTTTATTGCGGACCCAGCCGTTTCGGCCGAGTCAGCAATGACTCGGCCGAGTCATTGAGTGACTCGGCCGAGTCATTGAGTGACTCGGCCAAGTCATTGCTGACTCGGCCGTCCGAACCGGGTTGGCCACCGTTTCGCTGCCCAGGCCTATGACCCGGACCAACTCGGCCGGGTTGGAGTTGACCCGGCCGTTTCTTAAAACATTGATCTAACCTCCTTGCCTACTCCATTCGATACCAGCTCAATACCTCTCGCCATCCAATCCTAAAGGAGGGATCAAATGTACATACTCAGCTCAAGTCGCACTCACCTATTCATCCCCTATGATCTGTCTAGGCAACTCTGCCTCCCTTTGTCCATGCATAAGGGTGAGATAATAACATTGTAGGCCCCATAAGCGTGCAACTGAAGCGAATTGTGCTAAAATCCCAATGTGTGCTTTGCGCACTACCCCTTGCCAATGTCTAGCCCAAAGGAGGGCTAAACATCTTCCTCCATCACGGCCTTAACTTAAGCCTCCAACTGCTCTTCCATTGACAACCCATCATATAAAACATCCTCACCGATTAGTTATAGGTGACTGTCGTCCGATAACTCTGTCATAGATTTGGATGCCTTTGTACTTATCGGTTCCTCATCAATGGTGGAGATGTCTCCCAGCACCTCATCAACCTGTTGTGTGTTGCTATCACCTGAAAACTCAGTCACGACCCTTGATGCCTCATCAATGGATACCTCAACAACGGATAGCACCTCCTCAACAGTGGACACTTCTGTGTCTCCTGGCACCTCATCAATATATCGCCCTATGGGTGTATGCTCTACTCTCTCCCCCAAGGTGTTAGCCACAGCTATCAAGGGAATCTCCATCAAGGTTGTCTCCTGCGTCATGTTGGGTGTATCTACGTGCCCCTCCCAACCTTATGTGCCCTTAGCCTCATGCTCAACCCGCGCCCTGGCTAAGTTCTTAGAAGAGCCATCAAAAGTTGGAAGGAATAACCTTCCCACCGTGCGCTGCAAATCAATGCTATGCACATAAGCTCCGACACTCGGCCCCTTGTTCTTGTCATTATTCTTGAGCTTGCAGAAATATTTGAAGGTGATGGCCTCTCTAAAATCAACCCCATATGACTAGTACTCCAAGAAGTAGCCTCCCATGGGCATATCCTCCTACCCCTGCTGCCCTATAGTACCAGATGCTAGAAATGTAGGGATAGTTGACCTGGGTGGTGCACTATAGATGTGGGGCGTATTGTGTCGGTTTGTGGCTAGGTGATTCAAGTGTCCCTAGTGGTGTGAAGTGTTGAACCCTCTCCCAATTGGATGTCTCCCTAGTTGTCCTTACCCCTGTTATTACTGTTGATCTGTTGTCTCAACTCATCAATATCCTTGGCCAAATCATTGATAGCCTTCAAGAGGCTATGGGCAAAGACTTCCTCTCTCCTATCTCTTTCATTTGGATTATCCTCCCTGTTTGGTTTGTCAACCTTGTTAGTTTTTATAGCATCGGATGTGTTCTAGCCACGAAATTTTGTGGAGAGGCTTGAATACATGACATCTCCAAAAGCCAAAAATCGTTTTTGGAAATTCCACCTAGAGACGACTTAATTAAATTATTAGCCATTTTTTTTAATATTTCCTAAGTCTAAACTTACGGAATATGACTAATTAATCATAATTAATTAAGTCATGGTGAGAATGTTCTAGAAAAATACATGGATCAATTTCTAGTTAATCCTAGCCACCAATTAAGATTTAACCTTGGCCATTGAAGTCTCAACAGAGGGTTATAAGAAGAAAGTCGATGGGGCTTAGAGAACACATTTGCAGAGTTCGATTTTGCTAAGAAATAGATTTCCAGAGTAGCAGTCATGTATTGTCGGCAGTGATTCAGTGAGGTCGAAGCACTGCGAGAGGGGTAGAGATAGTGAGGCTGAAGGAAGCTTTTCTAGTTCCTGTGAGTACATTGCAGAGAGGCAGCGCAAAGCCCTCTTGGGGAGATTTTCGTTTTGCTGGGGAGAAGTCGAGATTCTAAGCCAAAAGCTAAGCAGAGGGTCCAGAGGCAAAGAGTATCAACTTCCCAGATAACAACTGACGAGACAGTGAAAGGAGACAGTTCCGAGCTTGTGGGACGTAGTAACTGCGTAGGCTAACACAGTGACTGCGCAGAGGGAGCAAGGAGTAGCTCAATTCGAGTTGAGGTCGGTGTGGGATCGCCCGTAGAGTGAGAAATGTTTTTCACTAGTTATTATTGCCAGTTATTTCTCTATTTGGATTGCTAGTTTAAGCATCCATAGTTTGTACTCAGATTTTCACTTTTGCATGATATTAAAACCCTCAGTTACTGCACCGATTTTCCCAAGTTGGTTTTTCCAGGGACTTAGTCCAAAAATAACGCTGTATTTTGTGTGTGTGCATCTATTTCTTCCACCATTTTTATTTCTTCCATAGTATTTGTTTTGTGAAGGTTGCAATGTATTTGTGTCAATATTTGTCATAGCACACAACAAATAATTTGTTTAATTAAATTAACGAATAGAAGAAATAACATCAATTGTTGCAATAGGATTCGGGGTTAACCGAATTTTCACATGGTATCAAAAGCGTAAATGGTAAGACGAAGAGCTCAGTAGCAGAAGGGAAGAGGAATTTCGTAGCTCTATGCAAGCAACAATTCGAAACCCTCAAAGGCAGCGCAGTTTCCTAGCTATGAGGGTCAATTTCTTGAGGAAAAATCGATTGCTCTAAGAAAGCAACAAAGAAATCGGATTTCTCTAATTCAAGTATTACCAGAGGCAGAGGGAGCAGCCAGTATTTTCCTTGCAGAGCAGATTTCTAGTTGGACGCAGTATTTTGTAGCATTTGCTAGTGCAAAATAGCATCAAGAGGAAGAAAGAGCACACACTGAGGGAAATTTTCCTCAGGGGACTTCTAGCTTTAGAAGTTCGATTTTCTCTTGCAGATCAGCAGTCGTTGTAAGCAGATTTATTCACTCCAATGAGAAGTGTGTAGAGCCTAGCAACAACTGAGCAAAAGAGGAGGAGGATTTCGACTTATTTTGCTGAGATGGTCACTGTCGGACTACGAGATCAGGATTGGTTGGATGATGGTTCCAACTATGTCATCTGGAAGGCAAGGATGTCTTTCCTTCTGGATGAATATGGGTTGAATCCATTCCTAGATGCAGTGGTAGTTATCCCCACGGACGCAGATCAGTTGAAGGAATATCGAAAGGAGATGGCAAGGGCAAAGAGGTTGATTCTTGACGATGTTCGGGATCACATTGTATCACACATAACGAACCAGGTAACAACCAAGGAGATGTGGGATACTCTTTCCACGCTATACCAAGGCCTTTCCGAGCAGTGAAAGATGTACTTGGAGGAAAAGTTGAGATGCACCAGGATGCAAAAGGGGGAACGCATAGACCCCTACCTCACTAGGATTCAGGAGATTTGGGATCGTTGTCAGTTGTTGGAGTAGCACCTCAGGCCACAGAGCTAGTATGATTAGCACTGACAATTTCTCCAAGGACTGGCAGGTATTCGTCCAAAGCATTATGGGTAGAGAAACCTTGCCAAGGTGGGACAGTATGTGAGTTGATTTGCAGTAGGAGGAGTTGAGGCAAGACTTAGTGAAGAGCTCCATCGGTGGCAGCAGCAACAAGTCGAAGCAAGTGAAAGAGGAGGAGAATGTGGGCCTCGCATCGAAGGGTCCCAGTCAAAGACAGGGGGAGCAGAGAAGAAAGAAGAAGGACCTATCGAATGTCAAGTGTTTCAGATGTGGTGAGCTTGGCCACTACACCACCTAATGTCCTCTCAAGAAGAAGGACAAGGAGGAGAAACAAGACCAGCTGGCAACATCAGCAGAGATCGATAGGCTTTCCTCCTAGTTGGAGGAAGACTTTGCTAGGTTTGTTGACATACCCCTAGGAGTCAAATGGGGTGATTTGGTTTTGTAGCCCCAGAGTGCTACAGATGTGCGGGATCCTTGAGGAGGTCCACCTCTTGAATCAATACCTTGCTACGAGGCCCATAGTATTTCAATAGCAAGATGGATCAGTGGCAGTTGATGTAGTCAAATACCAGAGTGACAGATGTAGAAGTCTAGTAGCATGTTAGATGCTGGGGAGCGCAATGCAGAGTTGGTTTGGCAGCAGTGCAGTTGGCACAGTGCAAAGTTAGTAGCAGCGCAGATGCCTCAGTGACAGCACAGATACTAGCTGCAGTTAGAGACTCATGTAATAGATTTATCATACTAATCACAGTTGATTCAGTATTTAGGATGCTTTTCAGTTGCAAATGTTACAGTTGCAGCAGTAACAGATGGAGAGAGAGTTGCAGTGCAGATGCAGTGTTCGCAACAGTTCAACAGAGTAAGTAGCAGCACAGATGCAGCACGTACCAGAGTTGCGCAGTGGTTGGTGGGCAGCAACAACCAGACATCAGCAGTGTGACAGGGGATGATGCAAAGACAGGGTGTTGTTTCAGTGGGTTGTAGCGGTAGAACAGTTTCCTCGCTAAGAGGGAGTGTTAGTTTTTGTAGCATTGGATGTGTTCTAGCCACGAAATTTTGTGGAGAGGCTAGAATACATGAGGTTTCCAAAATCCATAAATCGTTTTTGGAAATTCCACCTAGAGACGACTTACTTAGATTATTAGTCGTTTTTTAATATTTCCTAAGTCTAAACTTAGGGAATATAACTAATTAATCAAAATTAATCAAGTCATGGTGAGAATGTTCTAGAAAAGTACGTGGATCGAATTCTAGTTAATCCTAGCCATCAATTAAGATTTAATCTTGGTCGTTGAAATCTCTACAGAGGGTTATAAGAAGAAAGTCGATGGGGCTTGGAGAAGACACTTGCAAAATTCGATTTTGCTAAGAAACCGATTTCCAAAGTAGCAGTTGTGTGTTATCGGAAGTGATTCAAAGCAGTGAGAGGGGCAGAAATAGTGAAGTTAGACAAAGCTTTCTAGTTCTAGTGAGTACATTGTAGAGAGGCAGTGATTGCCACAGAGAGGCAGTGCAGAGCCCTCTTGGGGAGATTTTCATTTTGCTAGGGAGAATTCAAGATTCTGAGCCAGAAGTTGGGAAGAGGGTCCAGAGGCAAAGAGCATCAGTTTCCTAGACAGCCGCTGACAGACAGTGAGAGGAGACGCAGTTCTTGTTGAAGAGAGTGTAAGTAGGTTCGGAATTTACAAATGTAATTTTGATATTTGTACTTGTCAAGAAAAAGAAATATTATTTTTTATGAATTATAAGAATGAGTTTTTTGCTCATTCCGTAGGTTTAGTCAAAGAGTCAAAATCATGAGCGCTTCTTCAGCATATTTGTAGTGTATATGAAGCTACCTAGTGTCTAAGAACAGCCCTCCAAGACCAACATAATCCTCCTGAAGGCAAGCATGCAAATTGATGGAAAACTCGGTCACATTGGCCAACAAAAATAACTTAAAATGAAGTCATGTCGGCTAGCTAAAAGGACACAATGGGTCACTTGGTTATGTCGGCTCATTATGGAGGCATGACCACTATATAAACCCACCTAGGGTCACCGCATATAGCAGGAACAGGATCTCACATTCTTCTGAAGCAACTCAGATAAGAACCAAGTCTACAACTCCGCATACAAAGAAGTATATTCTCGGATGGGATAATCTGGAACAGGATTTCGGTGATAAGGTATTGTAATACCTTCGCATTCTACTCTGAAGATCTTAGTTAAGTTCAAAGTGTTGGAACTTGGATGGGTACAGAACTATGTCTCTTCGCATAAAAAGTCTTCAGACAATATCTCTGTGATCTCAAATAAGAACTATTATAATGATTACCTTCTCGACACAAGTCTAAAGATAAGGATCTTGGTGCTACTCTCTGTGGTCATAACCTTAAGCACAGTGATGATCTCAATGGTAACTCTGTCTCAAAGATACAATCTCAATAAAGGGGCAGTTATGGTGAAAACAGTGAAGATCTCGATGGTGTAGACATAGTGATGATCTTGGAAAAAGGCACAGTGATGATGATGATTTCAACAGTATGAAGAAGAGGATTGGTGTCTTGGTCTTGGAGTGGTTCAGTCAGTCAAGGGTCATGGTCTTGGTGTTCGTTAAGGAGAATCTCTATAAGAAGAATTATGTGCGGGTTTTCCTCTCCAAGAGGGAGAGGTTTTGGCCCTGGCAGAATGCCACTTCTTGTGTTCTTGTCACTTTGTTTTGATAGCAATTTGATGAAGCAAACACACACATTAATAATAAGAAGAAGATCAAGCTAGGATAAATTGTAAAAGCACTTCACAAATTGTTATCATGCTAAGAAGAATCAACCTAACTCTAACTCTAAGGGCCCTAGATTATTCAACATGGTATCAGAGCTAAGGTTGAAGAGTCAAAGAAAGGGCAACAAAGAGACACTTAAAGGATCAGATTCAAGGAGAGCATCAAAACAAGTTGAAGGAATTGAAAGATTAGTCTTCATCAAGGAGTATACAACAGCAAGACAATTCAAGATCAAGTAATCTAAAATAAATTGAAGTCCCAATACCATTGCTCAGAATTCGGATCACAGTCAAAAGAAGTACCTCTCACAGTTTCAGTGCTAACCCAAAATTGGGTGTCATTACAATCTATGTCATACCACAAAAAACACAGAGCTCAGATTTGTCTCTGATTTTTGGATGGTACAGAAGTTCAGACTTTTGGAGGTAGTCACAAGAGGGATTTCGGAGGTCACAGTGAGGAAGTTTCAGAAGTTTGTCTTGGTGATCACAGTCTCAGTGATCACAGTCTTGGCCTACAGAAGCAACCTCGGATGCCATAGAAAAGGGCTCAGATCTGTCTCCTTACAGTCTCAGCATATCTATGATGGAAAGGATCTCAGTGTTCTCACAGTGAGGCCGAACCTGTCTCCTCACAGTCTCGGCATACTTGTGATAAGGAGGATCTCAGTGATCTCATAATGACACACTTTATCTTGGCATATAGTCCAGAAGCAATCATAGATGTAATTATGGTCTCAGTATAATAGATACAGTCATGACCTTGAGGGAGAAGATCATTATCTCAGTGAATCTAAGTGCAACTCTCATATATCTCAGATCTCGTTGTTATCTCAGTCAGGATACAGGAGTGATGATCTTGGTATTGTAGCAGGGATGATGGATCTCAATACCACAAAATGACCATCATGGCAAGCAACATCAAGAATCTATGGTTCTACACAATGCTGCATACTACAAGGTTCCATAATCCACTTATGTGATAGCAAGACAATGTTATCTCAAGTTTATCAATAGGTTGTGAATCATAAGAATCAGATGTATAAGTCGAAGAAACTTGAAGACAAGAAGGCAAGCTTCATAACATCAAGGATCTCATCCGGAGGAAGCATCAATGCATCTGCTTCAACCTTCATCAAAGCAATCAAGGTGAAGATTTCATCTTCACATAACAAGTAAGTATCTTTTCAATTTATATATTTGGTTAAATGACTTCATGATTGCAAGGACATCTCTAGGTTGAATGGGCCATCAAGATTCCTTGCATGAAGAAGGAGGATAGACATAGTCCTCCAAGTAGCTGAGGTCATTAAACATATCAATATGTCTCCTCTGAATTTATGGAAAGGGATGCTTATGAAAGATCCCCTCACATAGAAATATTGGAGACATCAAAGTGATGTAACGAAGAAGGTCACATATTCTTCATGAAAGTAAAAGGGTATCAAGGATGTAGGATATCTTCATAAGATCCCATCTACAAGATCTAGGAATCAAGATAATCATCATCGTTCTAACTGATAAGCAAGGTAACAAATGTCCATGAACAAGAAGGATACCTCATTCAACGACTTGTGCTCTCTATGCTAGATAGAGAAAAACAAGTTGATGGCAGAAATATTGAAGGTTAAAAGAACTCAACCATGTGAAGAAAGGAAAGGCAAGGTTGGTCCCCAAGCAAGACAAAATAAGTATAGTTGAGATTCAATGCTATAGAAATATTTTGGAAGCTCATATCACTGAAAGATGTAGGAATCTGAAGAAAAGGGCCAAGGAAAGAGGGAGTAACAAATCTCTCCTATGAGTAAGATAGTATCCCTCACAAAAGGGTCCTATCATAAGCTCCTAAATCTTGCGTTAAAAGATAGGACAATGATAATAAGATGCATCATGGCATCATGAAAGCATTAGAAACAAGAGCTCGTAACATCTTCATAACGATCATCAAGGGCACGAATCCATGGCAGACAACATGTAGGATATATAGCTCTTCAGAACCTCAGTGGACATTGAAGGAAAGAAAGGAGTCATCTAAGGCTCGTCATACATCAAGTCAAAAAGGAAACATCTGCTAGTTGGGGATATACAAGATCCTCAAAATTCTCTATTGGAATCCTCATTGTAGGGTTCACTAATCTAGAGAGGAAGCAAGTGTTTCAACAAGGACTCCAACGTATGGAATCCATGAGATGATGATATGACATGAAGCAGATCAAGGGATTGAAGATCTTCTCAATCAAGGAAGTTGTTGGAAGAAGCCTCGATGACCTGAAGGTAAAATAAGGTATGTATGATTGTGTTAAATATTATAATGTCATGTCATATGGTTGTAGGTAACATGGATCATTGCTTCTATCTTAAGAAGCACGATCAAGAGAAAAAGGATCTCCTCCTCTGAAAAGATGCACGAAGGCATAAAGTCACACTAAGATGAATCAACATAATATGTCTATTGAAATTTCTGAATCTAACACTTCAGAAATCCTTACTGCATTAACTGGTTTATTATCTCCTGCTTGTTCTTTCAATTAACAAGTTATTTATAAATAAAAACTGAAATAAACACAAATGCAACCTTAACACATATACAAATCAGCAACTGAAATAACTGAGACAATCACACAAGGGACACCATTATTTTTGGACAATTGTCCCCGGAAAACCCAATGCCGGAAATTCGGTGCAGCAGATATGAGGGTTTTGTTCTTATGTAGTTTTTGAATACAACTAGGGTGCGAAAATTGGCTCATCCAACAAGGAATGACCTCAACAAAAGTACCTCTCCTCGGAGACAGATATTCCGGCTGATTAGTCACCAGATAATCGATCCCACAGCAACTACAACTGCTCCTTAGCTGGACAGCAAAAGCTACTCCAAGCTTCTCCATTACTCTGCATCACTCTGCTAGGAACTGCGTCACACTCTCAACTCACCAACACTTCGTCTGCCCCACGAAAATCACCCAGCGTTGCCTCTTGGCCTTATGTTAGCTCTGCTAGCCTCTGCGTCAACCCCTTGGCTCTCTGCGTCAGCCCTCTAGCCCTATGTGTCACACAAGCAGGCCTCCTCAGCCTCTGCATAAGTCCCAGTTGCCTCTGCATCAACCTCCCCAGGCTCTGTGCTGTCTTTCTAGCACTATCTCTGCCTCTTTGCTATGTATTCTTGGCCTCGTGCCAAACTGCCCCTCGTTGCAACAGATCACTGGTTCGATTCTCTCAGCAAACCCCGCTTCAGAAAATCGAACTAACTGATCAATTTGGTGTATCTCCAACTGACCCTCAAGCCTCCTCTTATACTTTTCCTGTTGAGTCTTCAACGGTCGAGATTAAGTCCCTAATCAACAGCTAATATTAGATTTGGCTTGATCCGCGTCTCTTGGAACCTTCTAACCCAAAATTATATTAATACACATTAATATTTAATATTTAATTTTCCTAAGTTTATATTTAAGACCCCATTAAAAATATTAATTATTTTAATATCTCCTCATCCGAGTAGAATTTCTCCAAATGATTTATGGGTTTTCGAGATCTCATGTGCTTTAGCCTCTCCACCAATTTTCATGTCTAGAGCACATCAGATGCTACCACAAATCAACACTCCCTCTTAGCGAGGAATGTGCTCTAGTAATGCTTCACCATGAAAACATCACACTGATCCTCTGCACCGGTACCTATGCTGATGCTTGGCCTGCTGCCTCACATCATCTGCACTATTGCTTCCTATGCTGTTGCCCATGACACTGCCACTGCGACTACTACATCTGTACTGCAACTCCCTCTCAATATGTTGCCCCTAGCATTGCCACTTCTAACTCTTGCATTGCAACCCAAATACCAACAAGTAGGTAACTGACTTCCCCCAAATACTCATCTTGGTCAGTCTGGAATCCTCGTGATGTTGAAGCTACCTCTGCTACTATCCTTTGCACCCTCTGTTGCCACTGTGTTGTTGCATACACCTTTGTGCCTCTCGCCTGCTACAACCTCCATTGTGTTGCCTCAGATTTCTGCACCCAAGCACTGCCTTGTTGCTCCACTACACTTTGCTCCACCCGACCCCTACCATCCTGCTACTGTCATTAAGGGATCCTGTAGGCGGAAATGATCCAAGAGTTTGGGCACCTCAAGGATCCTGCTCCTGACTACAGTTCGATGTCTCCCCACCTCTTCTCTAGAGGTGCATGAGCACTTATGGCATAGTTGCGACCTCTTTCTCTGCCTTAGCTAGAATTGCCTTAGAATCAGATGCCTCTACCTTGTTTTTCTTCGCGGAACACTGGGATGCATAATGTCCCAGCTCCCCACAATGGAAGCATTTCACCTTGGAGATATCCTTCTTCTTCCTCTTCCCTTGTTGTCCCGTAGATGCTAGAGTCGCATCCTCCTCCTCCCCTTTCTTGATTCAACCTCCCTTGCCACTACTCCCCACCAATGTTGCACGAAGCGGGAGCGAAGCGGAAGCGCGGAGCGCGGAAGCGTCATTTTCCAAAAATCTAGGAAGCGAAGCGTCCGCGGAAGCGTCTTGCTATATATATATATTTTTTTATATTTTTTTGCATTTATACTCAAAACAAACATCCCAAATACCAAATTAATTGTAGAAGACATGAAAACATGCATATTTTTGCATAAATCAAGATAGATATGGCATCCATGATTCCATTGTAGTTACTAGTATGTACAACAATCATCTATATTCTAGCTATTACAAACATACATCAAATTTTTAAGCATATTATAAAACATAAAACATTTAAGCATATTATAAAACATAAAACATTTTTAAAAACGATTCCTATTTTTACTAAAAACAGAATTGTTGTAACAGTATAAAGCAGGCCCTTGCCAATCTGCCATAGGACATAAGGATTCACATTTCAACTCCAAAGCAAATCCCAATACCAAATGAATGCCCAACACCAATAACACAAGCAATTGATGAATATGAAGCAATATATGTTTTCTAATGGTTTAATTGATAGCAAGAAGGTTACCGGGACCCATTAGAAGGGTTTTTTTAACTTTATTTATTTATTTGGCTGTGTTGTACCACACGCAAAGTAAACGTAGATGTCCCTCACCTTGAGGTGTATGATTGGCCATCCAGGACATGACATGTTCATGCCACTGCCATACACCCATATAAATTGGTAATACTAGAACACTGTTATGCCAGGGTTTACTGTCATGTCAAAGTCGATGCCATATACCAAGTCACATGTCAAATAGATTCATCTGTCTTAGGTTACTGTCACACTGCCATATAGGTTACTTCAATCATGTTACTCACAAGCATACTGTAATCATTATCATCAGGAATATGTTGCCATATAGGATCATCTCAGTTACTGTCATAAGAATTACTGAAGATGCCGCACATTTGCATATATCACATGGTCATGTTACCGTCTCATTGTGCATAGATCACTGTTGTATCCAACACCAATGTCACTGCCATATATAGTTTATTGTCATGCTTCAATGTCACTGTTTCACTAACACATAGACCACTATAGTCATTATCTTATCCAGGTCATTGTTATACATCGAAATTACAGTTAACATGGTCATTCTACCAAGGTTTTGTTACAGTCATGAACATCAAAGACATTGCCATTTCAAATTCACCATGATCATCAAACCTGAGACTCAGAAAATAAAATACACCAAAAGGAAGACCAATGCAATTCACAGAGTGTGACCCACAGATCTGTCAACAAAGGACACAAGAGTATGTGATGACAATCCACACCAAGTTATAGTCAACCTGCAAAACAATTAATAGGAGCCACAAAGCAGATCTGTTCATTTTGAATACGACATCCTAAGTGATTTCGGTTAGGTTGGCTTGATTAGGGCTTCAAGCATCTGAAAATTTCAACGTTTAATGAACTGAAACACTCCAAGACTGAAGCCTTCTGCACAAAATTCAAGTTCTCTTCATCACATTTTACACAGTATTTTTAGACAGAACATAATCTCCAGAAAAGACATCTCAGAAACATTGTTTTAATGAGGGCCGAGACCAATGTACAGTCTTGAATTCGAATGCATCTGATCAAGATTGCATAGGAAATGATGCTCAGAAAGTTGTGCTAACAGATGCGAATCGCTTGCTGCCCCGCGGGTTGCGCCTGGGTGGCGTGCGGGTGGCGTGCGCTTCCGAGCAGGTTGCGTGGCGCCACCTCATGCCCGAAGCGCCTTCCGAAGCGCGCTTCCGGGGCAACGCCACCTCAAATGGCAGGAAGCGCATTTAAATGCCGGAATCGCGCCACCTAAATTTTGGAAGCGCGCTTCGCCTATGGATTCCGGGACGATTCGCCTCGAGTCGCGATTCCGGCTTAGGATCCCGGGGGGGGGGGGGGGGGGGGCGATTCCTGCAACTATGCTCCCCACCTTAGTCATCCTCCTGATCTCTTCCTGGCGAAGAGCTACCCACATCTCCTCCCAATCGGGAAGAGTAGCCCTACCCAGAGTACTTTGGACAAATAAATTCTGGATCCGGTGTAGACCCCACGAAAGTAAGTTGGTCACGAATCTCTTGCAACCTGAAAATGAATGGATCTATCTGCTCTCCCTTCTGCATCTGATATGAAACAGTTGATTCTCCAATAGCATCTTCCGCTGCACGAAAGTGCCTTGATACAAGGTCGTAAAAGTATCCCACATCTCCTTTGTTGTGTTCTTTTCAACAATATGTGGTATGACATGATCTTTGACCCCGTCTAAGATCATGCACTTCGTCCTCGTAATTGCATCCTCATACTTCTCATTCTTAGCTGGGTCGACCGGGATAGCCACGGTTCTCAAGGCAAAGTCCTTGATGCGATGTTGATTCTGGATTGCCAGGATCCTGCCCTTCCAGATGACAAAGTTGGAAGCCCTATCCAACCTGTCCTGCTCCCTCAGTCTGTTCACTGCCATTTCAGCTCCTCTTCTGGACTCCCTCTAAGTTTCGACTTCCCTCCAGGAAATCTCCTCTAAGTCCTGATTTCCCTCCTGGAAATCCTCTGGTCAGTTGTCGAACGCTCCTCTCCAATCCTCCTTGCAACTGCAACTTGGATCTGGATTTCTTGGCTAGAAATTCGTCAAGGTAGTGACTCCCTCTACCTTGGTTTCGTCTCCTTAGGTATTGTTTTGTACGGACAGAAACAACACCCTACTAGCTCCTCAAATCACAATCTGCACACAGCTCCCCAAGCCCCGACAACCGAAGAAACTAAACCTTTCAAGCTCTGTGCAATCCTGGTAATGGCAGAAGTTGCACCTCCTGGCCACAGCGTCGATCCTTTCGGGCTGAGAAAAATGACTAGGCACTGCGTAGGTCTGATCTGCCCTTTTGCCTCTGCGCAGACCCTCCTCCTGGCTCGAAATGATGACGTAGGCCCTTTGTGTCACTTCTTTGCCGCTTCTGCTTTGGAATAGCGTTCTCTCTTGCGACAACTGCAAATTAGTCAGCTCACTGTTGGTGCCTTCAGTTCTCCTATGATCTGCAATGCTCTGATACCATGTTGAAATTTCTTAATCTAACACTTCAAAAATCCCCACTGCGTTATCTGGTTTATTATCTCCTACTTGTTCTTTCAATTAACAAGTTATTTATAAATGTAAATACCAAAATAAACACAAATGCAGCCTTAACACATACAGATCAGCAACTGAAATAACTGAGACAATCACATAAGGGGCACCGTTATTTTTAGACAATCATCCCAAGAAAAACCCAATGCGGAAAAATCGGTGCAACAGATATGAGGGTTTTATTATTATGCAATTGCTGAATACAACTAGGGTCCCAGAATTGGCTCACCCAACAGAAAATGCCCTTAGCAGAAGTACCTCTCCTCGAAGACAGATATTCCGGCTGATCAGTCACCAGATGATCGATCCCACAGCAACTACGGCAGCTCCTTAGCTAGACAGCGAAGCTACTCCAAGGTTCTCCATTGCTCTGTGTCACTCTGCTAGGGACCGCGTTACCCTCTCAACTCACCAGCACTTAGTCTGCCCCACAAAAATCACCCAGCGCTGCCTCTTGGCCCTACGTCACCTCTGCTAGCCTCTGCGCAGCTACTGATGCCTCTATGTCAGCCCCTTGGCTCTCTATGTCAGCCCTCTAGCCCTCTGCGTCACCCCCGCTGGCCTCCTCATCCTCTGCGTAATTCCTAGTTGCCTCTGTGTAAGCCTCCACAGGCTCTACACTGTCTCTCTGGCACTCTCTGCCTCTCTGCTATGTATTCTCGACCTTGTGCCGAACTGCCCCTCGCTGCAACAGATCACTGGTTTGATTCTGTCAGCAAACCCTCCTCTAGAAAATAGAACCGACTGATCAATTTTGTGTATCTCCAATTGGCCCTCAAGCCTCCTCTTATACTTTTCCTATTGAGTCTTCAACGGTCGAGATTAAGTCCATAATCAACGGCTAAGATTAGATTTGGCTTGATCCTCATCTCTTGGAACCTTCTAACCCAAAATTATATTAATACTCACTAATATTTTAATTTTCCTAAGTTTATACTTAGGACCCCATTAAAAATATTAATTATTTTAATATTTCCTCATCCAAGTAGAATTTCTCCAAAATATTTCTGGGTTTTGGAGATCTCATGTGCTTTAGCCTCTCCACCAATTTTCATGCCTATAGCACATCCGATGCTACCACAAATCAACAATGTCCTCATATGAAGTATGAGGCGGTTGACTACAGTTAAGAAACTCTGATTGAAAGCTCGTGGAATGGAATGAGTAAGGAAGGAAGAGATCGTGAGATATGCAACCATGATGAAGGCAATCAACATCCAATAGACCAAGAAGATTTGACCGAGAAATCTCCCAAAAGGATATGAAGACTCTGATAAAGTCTGAAAAAGATGGAGATCCTTGACAATGGATATCTTTGGGAGATGTGTCAACATGAATGCAGGATGTTGATACCTACAGGAAGATGTCATGATGAATAGCCATCTAGTAAGGTGCAATTTGATTTAATGTTTTGATTTCTTGAATAATCTCTGGATGAGTGCATGCAGGGCTACTGGAACAAGAGTTGTAAATACAAGTACAACTGGCATTCATGTGGTGGATGGAAATTCCTGAAAGAAGCATGATGGGAAAGAAGTAGCTATATGACGAAGGTTCTAGATATGTGTCAAAAAGGCCACTTTCCATAAAGAAAGGAATAACATGACGAACCAAGAAGAAAAGTGATCAATGGCCGATGCCCTACAAGAAAGAACCTCAACTGAATTTTATGACATCAAGGAGAGAAGTTGATCAAGCATCTAAAGGACCCACAAAGGAAAAGTTGTTGATATATAGAAGAGTCCCTAGCTAAAAGGGAGCTCTATCAGGTCCCTAATCAAGAGGGAATTTGAATGAAGATCACCCCTGATTACAAAGGAGTGACAATTGTGTTTTTTCAATGTCATGTGTCATGCACTAGACCAGGAATAACAGTCGTAAGTCTAGATGAAGGCCATGAATGGAGATGTAGACACATGGTAGACACAACATTCTTGTCTTTAGTTGGGACGAAAGAATGGGAGGATTGGGTAATCATCTGGCATCTGATACTCTTTGAGAATGTGTAGGGCATCCAAGACAAGAGTAGGCAAGAGGACCAATTTGCTTTGAGGGTTGGGAACCCAAGATAAGAATAGTCCTAGAAGGTCATACTTAGTGAACCCCCATGAGGGTATGTACGTTAAGAGACAATGATGAAGGTGTCTATAAATCATTGGTCTCGCCAACATTGTAGCTCATGGTCTCGTGGAGAGATGGAGTTGTTAGTCAAGGCCTTGTAGTATGACAATGTTGATTGATATGATGCTATATAGATGGGATTACCAATCCGCTTCTTCTTATGAGAAATTCTTCAAATTGAGAATAACCAAGTACCATTGCAAATACCTCCCTAGTTAAGAGGGAGCGTTGAAGAAACTATAACTAGGTTCAGAATTTACAAATGTAATTTTGATCTTTGTACTTGTCAAGAAAAAGAAATATTATTTTTTATGAATCATAAAAATGAGTTTTTTGCTCATTCCATAGGTCTAGTCAAAGAGTAAAAATCATGAGCTCTTCTTGAGCATATTTGTAATGTATATGAAGCTACCTAGTGTCTAAGAACATCCCTCCAAGACCAACATAATCCTCCTAAAGACAAGCAAGAAAATTGATGGAAAACTCTGTCACGTTGGCCAACAAAAATAACTTAAAATGAAGTCATGTCGGCTAGCTAAAAGGACAGAACGGATCACTTCATTATGTCAGCTCATTATGGAGGCATGACCACAATATATACCCAACTAGGGTCACCGCATATAGGAGGAACAGGATCTCGCATTCTTCTTAAGCAACTCGAATAAGAACCAGGTCTGCAGCGCCGCATATAAAGAAGAAGTATATCTCAAATGGGATAATCTGGAACAGGATTTCGGTGATAAGGTATTGTAATACCTTCGCATTCTAATCTGAAGATCTCATTTAAGTTCAAAGTGTTGGAACTTGGATGGGTACAAAACTATGTCTCTTCGCATAAGGAGAAGCCTTCAGACAATATCTCTGTGATCTCAGATAAGAACTATTATAATGATTACCTTCTCGACATAATTCTAAAGACATGGATCTTGGTGCTACTCTCTTCGGTCACAACCTTAAGCACAGTGATGATCTCAATGGTAAATCTGTCTCAATGATATAATCTCAATAAAGGGGCAGCTATGGTATAAACAGTGAAGATCTCGATGGTACAGACACAATGATGATCTCGAAAAAGGCACAGTGATGATGATGATTTCAACAAAATGAACAAGAGGATTGACGTCTTGGTCTTGGAGTGGCTCAATCAGTCAAGGGTCATGGTCCTGGTGTTCGTCAATGAGAATCTCTATAAGAAGAATTATGTGTGGGTTTTACTCTCCAAGAGGGAGAGGATTTGGCCCTGGCAGAATGCCACATCTTGTGTTCTTGTCTCTTTGTTTTGGTAGCAATTTGATGAAGCAAACACACACACTAATAATAAGAAGAAGATCAAGCTAAGATAAATTGTAAAAGCACTTCACAAATTGTTATCATGCTAAGAAGAATCACTCTAACTCTAAGTGTCCTAGATTCTTCAACAGTTTTGAGCTTGTGGGACGCAGTAACTGCGTAGGCTGATGCAGTGACTGCGCAGAGGGAGCAAGGAGCAGCTCAATTCGAATTGAGGTCAGTGTGGGATCGCCTTGGAGTGAGAAATTTTTCTCACTAGTTATTATTGTCAGTTATTTCTTTGTTTGGATTGCTAGTTTAAGCATCCATAGTTTGTACTCAAATTTTCACTATTGCATAATATTAAAACCCTCAGCCACTACATCGGTTTTCTCAAGTTGGGTCTTTCCGAGGACTTAGACCAAAAATAACGGTGTATTTTGTGTGTGTGCGTCTATTTCTTCCAGCGTTTTTATTTCTTCCGCAGTGTTTGTTTTGTAAAGGTTGCAGCGTATTTGTTTCGATATTTGTCATAGCACACAACAAATAATTTGTTTAATTAAATTTGCAAATAGAAGAAATAACATCAGTTGTTGCAATAGGATTTGGGGTTAGCCGGATTTTCACAAACCTCCTGCTCAAGGGTTTTTGGGTCAAGGATAATTTGTAGCTCTCTTTCCTTGCTTTTGTATCTCTATCTCCTGTAAGTGATATATTGCTTACCCTCTGGTGTCATAGAATGAAGGGTTTCCCACAGGCTAGGCCAAGATTATTGCTTTGATACCACTGTAGTATTTTGAATTGAAATTTACAACGAGTAATAGACACGTGAACTAGGCTATAGCAAATAAAATCACAAATACGCATGCACCATCAAAAACACCAAGAAACTGGGCAAATAAGTTGAGCCATTTTATTAATTCATATGGATAAATAAGTACAATAGGATGAGGACCATAAAATCTGGGCTTGCTACTACAAGCACTCCAAACCCAAGTGGAAGGATGTAGTCTCAAATGTTGGAAATGGCCCTTGTTGATAGCTCGCAAGACCCTATAAATTGCCATTGTTGCGGAAGTGGAACTAGTTATTTGGGCCTCCGAACTACTAAGAAAATCCAAGAAATTATCTGGAGCCTCCTCACAAGGAACCCAGAAAAATCTCATGGACCCAAGTGGTGGAAATGGTCCCAGGGTAAACTGCACCCTTCAACAATTTTTGTTGTTGTTTGCTAATCGAAACACTAATTTCTGCTAGAAACACTGCTCAGAAAATTCTGCGAAATTAACCCCAGATACCTCTCACCATAACCACAAAAACCCAAAACGAGTTTGGGTTGAATCCACTGACCCCCAGTGACCTGAGACAAGTGCAAATCGCTCAATCTGGCTAGAAAACGCCCCACAATTTGATATTATTAAATTATGCCCAAATATACCATAGGAAATTTCCGCCAGCTTTGACTAATCCTCCGCTTATGTCCTATCTCCAACCCTTACCTCTCCATAATTCTTCTCCCTTCTTACCTTGCGCAGGCTAAGCCAAAAAACCCTACACACTTCCAAATGAAGAGAATTTTGTCCCTCAGATATGTTCCTCTCTATCCCTACAAAATCACCACAAAATTCTCGGCTCCAACTAGGAAAATCCTCCTACAAATAACCAAGACTCCAACTCGTTGTATGTTGCACCACAAACAATAAATCGAATTGCCTCTACTCCCAGGAAATACACAAAGCTCGAAGTATTGCTGCTAATGAAGCTCTATGAAAGCCCAACAATGGACTATCTGAATTCCCAACTAGGGAGGCACTTGAAGTCCTCCGCAAGTGGGGTGGAATTCCACCTAGAATTGTTGTGCTAAACAGCACTCTACGCTTGCGCTAAACAATGCCAAAAGAAGATGAAGTGTTAAGTGTAATAGTCAAAAGATGATTAACAAATGAGTCCATCCTCCTTTTATAATTTCTCCCCATGCTCCTAGACTCCCTTTTTAATTATTATTTTATTGGTGGGGTCCATTTCACACTAAGTGGCTTTTGCTTCCATTTTAGTAAAATAATAATCTACCACCCATCTCCAATAAAATAATACGTGCCACTTTTCTCCAAAATAATATTTGCCCTTTTACTTAATATTACCAAAATTGGGCAAAATTCCCATGCTCACAAAATTGGGGATATTACAGTCCTCCCTGCCAAAAATTACTTGTCCTCAAGCAAAGCCCGAATAAGTGCTCCCTCTCTGCTGGCCCAAATTGTCACTGCAAGTAGTACCGGGGTCCCAAATGTGCAACTGAGTCACCCTAAATCCGTGCACCATCATGTCATAAATGAATCCCTCGATACCAAGGTCCCATACTAATCTCAAAAGGATGCCACCATGCAGAGATTATGCCACTCCGATAATAACTGACTACCCATTGTGCACATACCGTATCCTCCTCTCCTGAAACTTGATGGTGAAATACCGGTAAAGGCCAAATACATCCTGCCCAAGCATCTACGCGATGCCAAAGCCTACCCATCCAAAGTTAACCCTAAACCTATGCAACAACAAGGAAAGCCTACCTCGACATACAATGAAGGCCTCCGCAAACCCCCATGTGTCAACCCAAGAGTGAACTAAATCACTCTTTGTCATGACTCTTCTCATCACGAGATAGAGTAATCTATCAACCTGCTGAATCCTTGGATCCCATAGCCAGACTTCTTGTGGCATAGCTCTAAACCCTGTTGGAATCCATTTGTGCCTCGTCTCTAGTCCCTACATGCAACCAATATATAGGCTCCATATATCATGAACTAATCTAATGCATGCTAAATTGCCATGTGTTTGCCACTGCGTAGTATTGATTACCCCTGGAAACCACATGTGCCAGATAGCTACCCCCTAAATGCAGCGAATAGATGGGTATCGAAAACTCGCAATTGAATCAGTGTATGCGGATTTGTCCTACTCCTGCCAACCATCACCATTAAGTCTGACATTTGCCCTCTCGATGATGTGCCAATACAGTGCTTGGAGCTCGGACACCCACTGGAAAACCGCCTTACTCATACACAGTATCCCCTACTCATGCAAAATCCCAACATTCCCTACGGAAAGAGTGTCATATGTCTCCCCTGTGACTAGCTCCCTAGGTGTAGGCTCAGTGATGAACATTATGACACCCCCACAGAAGAACACCTCATCCCCCAACCTGTGGCTATCAATTCGCACATCGACCCTGCTCCTCCACGGGGAAATATTTATCGTGCCCCTAAGGCACTGAATCTCATAGCGTCGTCTCAGGCAAGCCCCCTAAGTCATGTTATCCACACTATGGGTCTGGATCAGACGCCACAACGCTCCCCTCAACTGCAAGTGGTGCTGACAAGTGAACGTGTTGAAGTTTCTAAGTTTAACTAGTTTAGAAACCCTTCATGCACTTTCGCTGATTTATTCCTACCTACTTGTTTTTTTTTTTTTAACAAGTTATTTACAAAGTAAATACTGAAAATAAACACCAGTGCATGTTCAACATATTACAGATCAGCAACTAAAAGAAACAAGAACAAACACACCACATGACACCATTATTTTTGGACCAATGTCCCCGGAAAAACCCAATGCGGGAAAACTAGTGCAGCTATCTAAGGGTTTTCTTATTAAGCAATATCAGAGTACAATCTGGATGCCGAAACTAGCCTATCCAACAGAGAATTTCCTTAGCAGCTATACCTCACAGTTTGAGAGGAATCTCTTGGCTAAAACCCTGGAAAATCCTTCCGACAGCTTCTCAGCACAAAACTGCTTTGCAACCCTACCGTTTGCCCAATCTAGACTGCGTCAGCCCTTCTCTATCTCATGTTGGCCCTGTGTCAGCCTTTCTTGGCCTGTGTCAGCCCCAGGAGGCCTTGCGTCAGCTCTAGGAGCCTCTGCATCAGCTGCGCTGGCCCCTATGGTGCTCTACGCAGCACTTCCCTGCCTCTGCGTGGCCCTGCGTGAGCCCTTGCTGGCTCTGCGTCACCCTCCTTGGCTATTGCGCTGCTCTCCCGACACAATCTCTGCCTTCTCTGTTTCTCTGAACTTAATGCCCCTCAGTCGCTTTCCCGATCACTGATTCTATCTCTCTTAGCAAGCCCCGCTCTAGAGAATAGAATGATTGATCACTCTGGTGTATTCTCCAAGTGACCCTCAAGCCTCCTCTTATACTTTTCCTATAGACATCTCAACAATCGAGATTAAGTCCCTAATCAATGGCCAAGATTAGATCTCACTTGATCCATGTCTTTTTGACCACTCTAACATAGATTCATATTAATACACATTAATATTTTATTTTCCCTAAGTTTAGACTTAGGGACTCCATTAAAAATATTAATTATTTTAATATCTCTTGATTTGTTTAGAATCTGCCCAAACCCTTTCTGGGTATTGGAGATCTCATGTGCCCCAACCTCTCCACCAAATTTCGTGGCTAGAGCACATCCGATGCTACCCCAAATCAAAACTCCCTCTTAAGGACTATGCTCTAACAATACTCCTCACTAAGTATTACTCTGATCATCTGGCATCGGTACCTGTGTCGATGCTAAGCCTTTCTACCCAACATCCTCTGCACTGCTGCATCCTGTACTGCTGCCCATGGTTCTGCCACTGCCACTGCTGCATCTGTACGACAACTCCCTCTGCATCCATGTTGTTGTTGGTCCTTTCTCCCAGCACTGCATCCGCACTGCACCTCCTCTCATCATGTTGCATCGTGTTTCCCACTACTGCACTGCAACTCAGTTACTGAGAAGTGAGTAACTAATCTCCCAACTGACCTCCCTGTTGGGCTAGAGACACCCACTGATGCTGAAGCTCCCTCTGCCACTGACAAGTGCTGCCTCTCTGACCTCTGTGTTGTTGTAACAGCTCCTTGCATCTCGCACCGTTGCACATATCTTTGTGTCTTCCTACACTGTGCAACACTCTTATGCCTCTCGCACTGCTGCAGCCTCTCCTAGTTTTGTGTTGTCTCAAGACTCCTACACTGTAGCTCTCTCTGCCGCTCCATCCACATTCGTCTCTACCCACTTAGCTAGTCCTACTACTCCTCGTCAAGGCTCCCGTAGCAACGTCTAATCCAAGAGGTTGGGTACCTCAAGGATCCTGCCCCTCATCGCCTGTAGTCCGCCTTATCATAGCTCAATGTCTCCCCACTTTCGCTCAAGTGGTGTGGGTGCACTCATGGCACAATCATCGTCTGTCAAAACTTCCTTCTCTGCCTATGCTGGCACTGCCTTAGTCTCGGAAGACTCTCCCTTACTCTTCCTCCTTGGGCACTGGGTCGCATAATGACCCATCTCCCCATAGTGGAAGCACCTAATCTTGGAGAGGTCTTTCTTCTTCCACTTCTCCTGCTTTCCCTCAGATGCTAGCACCACATCCTCCTCCTCCTGCTGAACTTTGATCCCTTTGCTGCTGCTACTTGTCTTCGACTGCCGTTTGATCTCTTCCTAGTGAAGAGCTGCCCACATCTCGTCCCAAGGTAGGAGAGTCCCTCTGCCCAGGATACTTTGGACAAACACTTCCCAATCTTCTGAGACAACATTCAAGGTTGTCCTCACCATAAGCTCCTAATCCAGTGTCGCTCCTATAGTAGTCAACTGGTCTCGAATCTCATTTAGTCCTCCGAGGAAGGTGTCAACCGATTGACCCTTCTTTATCTGATACGACCTCGTCTCGTTCTCGAGCAGCATTCTTCTCTGCCCAGAAGTATGCTAGTACAAGTTCTTAAGAGCCTCCCACATCTCAAATGTCGTTTCCGTCTCGACTATATGTGGTACCACAGGATCCTTGACCCCGTCAAGGATAATGCACTTGGCCCTCGCCATCACCTCTTCGTACTTGTCGTTATCATTGGGGTCGACTGGGATAGCTATCACCTTCAAGGCGAAGCTCTTGACACGATTCTTGTCAAGCACTGATAAGATTCTGGCCTTCCAGACAGCAAAGTTCAATGCTCCGTCTAGTCTATCATGGTCTCTTACCCCGTGTAGTGCCATGACGCTCCTCTACTTCCCCTTAGAAGTTCTCTGTTCGACTCCTCTAAGTCTCTACTTCCCGTCTAGAAGTTCTCTTTTGGACTACCTCTGAGTCCTGATTTTCCTCTTGGAAATCGTTCTGCCGCTTGTCGAGATGCCCCCTACTCTGATCGTCTTGTGCAACTGCACGACTAATCTGGGCTCCTCGGCTAGAAGCCCTTGGTAACAACTCCTCTGGCCCTGCTCTGTCAGGTACTGTTCTGACTACAGTACCTCACTAGCTCCACTCTACAATATTTCTACAGCCTTCTAGACTCCAGCAATTGTTTCTCTATGAACTGCGTCAGCCCTGCTCTGCCTCACACTGGCTCTGCATCACCTCAGATGGGTTTGCGTCAGCCCTGCTCTGCCTCACGCTGGCTCTGCATCACCTCAGATGGGTCTGCGTCAGCCCTAGGATGCCCTGCGTCAGCCCTCTGGCCCTCTACGTCAACAACGGTAGCCTCTCTAAGGCTCTACGCAGCCCCCGACTTCTTCTATGTGGCTCTCGTTGGCTCTGTGTCACACTTCTTGGCCTCTGCGCTGCTAGAAACAACTTTTGTCACCTTGGAACAGTTGTTTTCTGCTGCTATTGCTCCGCTCGGCTAATGTCTCTTTGTCCTCCTGTGATTTGCAATCATGCTCTGATACCATGTTGAAGTTTCTAAGTTTACTTAGTTTAGAAACCCTTCATGCAATTTTTATGATTTATTCCTACATACTTGTTATTTTTCTTTAACAAGTTATTTACAAAGTAAATACTGAAAATAAACACCAGTGCATGCTCAACATATTATAGATCAGCAGCTAAAAGAAACAAGAACAAACACAACACATGACACCATTATTTTTGGACCAATGTCCCTGGAAATGTTGGGTGTGGAGCCTGATTATCCTCTGTATTCAAAGGTTTCAGCTGGATGTATAACCTAGGAAAATTGTACACCCCTCCACGCAGGGGGGTGCAAGGGGGACTTGTCCCCCCTAAGGGGATCCGGGGGGGTTAATCCCCCCCAACTAGGGGGTCTGGGGACCAGCGGTCCCCTGGCAGGGGTTCGGGGGCAGCACCCCCGAAGCTAAAAATAGATGTAAAATTGCATTGTAAAAGTCTAGTAATTTCTAGTCAATCTGGGCCATTCATTAAGCGGATGCTCTGACGGTAGAAGTTATGTTTAATTTAGGGATTTTTGCCCTAGAAGGCAACCCCTCACTATATATGAGGGAATTATATTGCGTCTATATCATATCTGTATTCTGAGTGAGGAAGAGAGAGGAGATTGAGAGTGAAGAGGGTGTTACAGGCTACAGTGGATCTACTGTATGTTGTATTTTTTCAGTTTGTTGGACAATATAATAAAAGAAGGACTGGCTATTTCTCCGTGGATGTAGCCCAAACAGGGTGAACCACATATATCTATGTCTCTCTTGTTTTATGCATTTTCTGTGTTTATATTTCTGCAATATTTTATGTGTTCCATTGCTCTGTAATATATAATTTTCTAACAGGAAAAACCCAATGCAGGAAAATTGGTGCAGCTATCTAAGGGTTTTCTTATTAAGCAATATTAGAGTACAATCTGGGTGCCGAAACTGGCCTACCCAACAGAGAATTTCCTTAGCAGCTATACCTCACAGTTTGAGAGAAATCTCCTAGTTGAAACCCCGGAATAATCCTTCCGGTAGCTCCTCAGCACAAAACTGCTCTGCAACCCCAACGTCTGCCCAATCTAGACTACGTCAGCGCTTCTCTGTCTCACGCTGGCCATGCATCAACCTTTCTTGGCCTGCGTCAGCCCCAGGAGGCCTTGCGTCAGCTGCGCTGGCCCCTCTGGTGCTTTGCACAGCACTTGGCTACCTCTGAGTGGCCCTACATGAGCCCTTGTTGGCTCTGCGTCACCCTCCTTGGCTGTTGCGCTACTCTCCCGGCACAATCTCTGCCTTCTCTGTTTCTCTAAACTCAATGCCCCTCAGCTGCTCTCCCAATCACTGATTCTATCTCTCTTAGCAAACCCCGCTCTAAAGAATAGAATGATTGATCACTCTGGTGTATTCTCCAAGTGACCCTGAAGCCTCCTCTTATACTTTTCCTGTTGACATCTCAACGGCCGAGATTAAATCACTAATCAATGGCTAAGATTAGATCTGGCTTGATCCATGTCTTTTAGACCACTCTAACACAAATTCATATTAATACACATTAATATTTTATTTTCCCTAAGTTTAGACTTAGGGACTCCCTTAAAAATATTAATTATTTTAACATCTCTTGATCTGTTAAGAATCTACCCAAACCCTTTCTGGGTATTGGAGATCTCATGTGCCCCAACCTCTCCACCAAATTTTGTGGCTAGGGCACATCCGATGCTAACCCAAATCAACAGAATGATGTGTGGGTTTCGATCGGTGTGATCAAGAACTTGTGTGGACACTCCCAGCCTATCTCGTGACTGATCAGCTCTCCCAACCTAGGTATGTCTACCCAAATGGTAAACCTGACATCCTCATCAATGTTTCTCCCTCTAGTAGCACTCCCTCAGTCTGGAATGCAGCCCTGCACATTACTGCATATAACCATGTATCCTCATGTCCCCTGGCATACGACTAAACAAAGTCGCACATCTGTGTACCGTCGAACTCTACTACATGTTGTATCATCCCAGATCAGCTGGTATCCCCCCTGTATCAATGTGTCTGTCACTCTATGAGGAAATGCACTATGATGTGAACCGCTCCTACACCACGATGCAACCCTACACACTATTGCTCACCACTACATACCTCCATGCTCCTTTGCATGCTGTTGCGCACCGTTGCATACCCCTATACACCCCTGGATATCAAGGTCTAAGACTAAATCCACAGGCACCATCCTGCATCCTGTCAGGATTGCCATCTCCACTAGCACACCTCCATAACATCGGATGAGTGGTCCTCCCCTCCTGATCCTCTCAAAGAGATCTAACAGGCAAACCTCCCTAAATGCCAGTGGTGGTGTCACTAAGGTGTTGTTACTCCATGACCTCTTTGGCCCACATATCCACAAAAAATCCTGATCACTATACAACATTTTGTCTAGTGGCATGTCGATACCACCTCCTTCAATCAGCGCCAGCCAGAGTATGTAGATCCTCCTACAACCCCATGTGCAGCCAGCGTGCCATGACAACTCACGGTGTCTATCCATTGTCCTGTCAAATCCATCCTATCACTAGTGCTACCCAGGGATCTAATGGAGAACTGAAAGCGCGAGCACAATCAGTCTTTGGATCCACCACCCCGCTTGTTGAAGTTTCCAAGTTTACTTAGTTTAGAAACCCTTCATGCACCTTTTCTAATTTATTCCTACATACTTGTTATTTTTCTTTAACAAGTTATTTACAAAGTAAATACTGAAAATAAACACCAGTGCATGCTCAACATATTACAGATCAGTAACTAAAAGAAACAAGAACAAACACACCACATGACACCATTATTTTTGGACCAATGTCCCCGGAAAAACCTAATGCGGGAAAATCGGTGTAGTTATCTGAGGGTTTTCTTATTAAGCAATATCAAAGTACAATCTGGGTGCTGAAACTGGCCTACCCAACAGAGAATTTCCTTAGCAGCTATACTTCACAGTTTGAGACAAATCTCCTGGCTAAAACCCCGGAAAAACTTTCCGGCAGCTCCTCAGCGCAAAACTGCTCTGCAACCCCATCGTTTGCCCAATCTGGAATGCGTCAACCCCTCTCTATCTCACGTTGGCCCTGCGTCAGCCCCAAGAGGCCCTATGTCAGCTTTGGGAGCCTCTGTGTCAGCTGTGCTGGCCCCTCTAATGCTCTGTGCAGCACTTGGTTGCCTCTGCGTGGCCCTGCATGAGCCCTTGCTGGCTCTACGTCACTCCCCTTGGCTGCTACGTTGCTCTCCCAGCACACTCTCTGCCTTCTTTGTTTCTTTGTACTCAATGCCCCTCAGCTGCTCTCCCGATCACTGATTCTACCTCTCTTAGCAAACCCCGCTCTAGAGAATAGAATGACTAATCACTCTAGTGTGTTCTCCAAGTGACCCTCAAGCCTCCTCTTATACTTTCCTATTGACATCTCAGGCCAAGATTAAGTCCTTAATGAACAGCTAAGATTAGATCTGGCTTGATCCATGTCTTTTGGACCACTCTAACACAGATTCATATTGATACACTTTAATATTTTATTTTCCCTAAGTTTAGACTTAGGGACTCCATTAAAAATATTAATTATTTTAATATCCCCTGATCTGTTTAGAATCTGCTCAGATCCTTTTTGGGTTTTGGAGATCTCATGTGCCCCAACCTCTCCACCAAATTTCATGGCTAGAGCACATATGATGCTACCCCAAATCAACACCACTAACACCATCACTAACTAAGTCCATGATGTGACGAAGAATACCACCCGAATCCCAACAACTGCCTGGCCCCCTAGCCCCTCTGCTAATAAAAGGCCTTTGTCGAATTGTGGCCATGGATGTATCCAACCTTCTAACTTGCTCCATTGAGTACCAGCTCAGTACCTCTCGCCATCCAATCCCAAAGGAGGGATCTAATGTACAAGCTCCTATGTATGGGACAAGCCCTCCATGCTGATGTTGTGCCATACTCAGCTCAAGTCGGTCGCTTCCGCACACCTGGTCATCTCCTATGATCTGTCTAGGCAACTCTGGCTCCCTCTATCCAATGCATGAGGGTGAGATAATAACATTGTAGACCCCATAAGTGTGCCTCTAAAGCGAATTGTTCTAAAATTCCAATGTGTGCTCTCCACACTACCCCTTGTCAATGTCTAGCCCAAAGGATGACTGTGCATCCTCCTCCATCAAGGCCTCAACTTGAGCATCCAACTGCTCCTCCATCAACAACCCATCATATAAAACATCCTCACCAGTCAGCTACAGGTGACTATCGATAACTCTAACATAGATCCGGATGCCTATGTACCTATCGTCTCCTCATCAATGATGGAGATGTCTCCCAACACCTCATCAAACTGTTGTGTGTTGTTTTCACCTGAAAACTCAGTCACGACCTTGGATGCCTCATCAATGAATACCTCAACAACAGATGGCACCTCCTCAACAGTGGACACCTCTGTGTCTCCTAGCACCTCGTCAATGTATGACCCTATGGGTGTATGCTCTACTCTCTCCCCCAAGGTGTTAGCCGGAGCTATCAAAGGAATCTCCATCAAGGGTGACTCTTGCGTCACGTTGTATCTATGTGCCCCTCACAACCTTGTGTGCCCTCAGCCTCATGCTCAACCCACACCCTAGCTGAGTTGTTACAAATATAGTTCATATAGAAATAATAATAAATAATAAGTAATTAACTAATGGTTAGTTAGTTAATAATGAAAAGGCATGTCTTAGAGAGATGACCGTTCATGGAAGGGCACCTGGCTAGGGTATATAAGCAGGCCCTCATTCTCATTTGTATTCACCTCATATCAATTCTTTTATACAATACAATTTACAATTACTATTCTATGATGGATGTCTTTGTCTTTGAAGTATTTTAAATATTTCCGCTGCATATATGACTTTTGGTCGTTACATGAGCTCTTAGAAGAGCCATCAAAAGTTGGAGGGAATAACTTTCCCAACGTGCATTGCAAATTAGTGGCATGCACATAAGCTCCCCGACTCGACCCCTTGTTCTTGTTGTTATTCTTGAGCTGGCAGAAACCTTTGAAGGTGATGGCCTCTCTAAAATCAATCTCGTATGACTAGTACTCCAAGAAGTAGTCTCCCATGGGTATATCCTCCTGCCCCTGCTGCCCTCCAATACCAGATGCTAGAAATGTAGGGATAGTCGACCTGGGTGGTGCGCTATAGATGTGGGAGGTATTGTGTTGGTTTGTGGCCTGGTGGTTCAAGTGTCCCTAGTGGTGAGAGGTGCCTGAACCCTCTCCCAAATGGATGTTTCCCCAGCTGCCCTTACCCCTATTATTATTGTTGTTCTGCTGTGTCAACTCATCAATACCCTTGGCCAAATCATTGATAGCCTTCAAGAGGCTATGGGCAAAGTCCTCCTCTCTCCTATCTCTGTCATTAGGATTATCATCCATGTCTGGTTTCTCAACCTTCTGCTCAAGGGTTTCTAGGTCAGGGGTAATCTGTAGCTCTATTTCCTTGCTTCTGTATCTTCGTCTCCTGTAAGTGATATTTTGTTTATCCTCTAGTGTCATAGAATGAAGGGTTTCCCACATGCTGCGCCATGATTATTGCTCTAATACATTGTAGTATTCCAAATTGAAATTTACAGCTAATAACATACACGTGCACTAGGCTATAGCAAATAAAATCACAAATACGCATGCACCATCAAAAACACCAAGAATTGGGCAAATAAGCTGAGCCATTTTATTAATTCATATGGGTAAATCAAGTACAATAGGATGAGGACCGTAGAACCTGGACTTGATACTGCAAGCACACCAAACCTAAGTGGAAGGATGTAGTCTCAAATAATAGAAATCGTTGTGACTGATAGCTCGCACGACCCTGTGCTCTACTACTACTGCTGCAGAAGTGGAACCTATGATTTGGGCCTCCAAACTGCTTAGAAAATTCCAGGAAATTAACTGGAGCCTCCTCACAAGGAACCCAGAATAACCCAGAAAAATCTCATGGACCCAAGTGGTGGAAATAGTCCCAAGGTAAATTGCACCCTTCTCCAACACTGCTGACTAAAACACTAAGTTCTGTTGGAAATTCTGCCCAGAAAATTTTGTGAAATTAGCTCCAAACTCCTCTCACGAAACCCACAAAGGGTTTGGGTTGAATCCACTAACCCCCAGTGACCCCCAACAAGTGCAAATCACCCAATCTGGCCAAAAAAGGCCCCACGGTTTGATATTACTGAATTATGCCCAAATCTATCATGAGAAATTTCTGTCAGCTCTGGCTAATCCTACACTTACCTCCTATCTCCAACCCTTATCTCTCCACATTTATTCTCCCTTCTTCCCTTGTGTAGGCTAAGCCAAAAACCCCTACCCACTTCCAAATGAAGAGTCTGACATATTTGTTGCTCTCTATTCCTACAAAATCACCACAAAATTCTCAGCTCCAACTAGGAAAATCCTCCTGCAAATAACCTAGACTCCAACTCGCTATATGTTGAACCACAATGAATAACTCGAATTGCCTCTACGGCCAAGAAATACACAGAGCTAGGAATACTGTTGCCAATGGACTCTTCGAATTACCGACTAGGGAGGTTGTTATGAACATAATTCATAACAAGTAATTAAATAAAATAAATATAAATATTAAATAATTAAATATTAATTAGGTTAAATAGTCATTAGGTTAAGTGAAAAGGCATGTCTAAAAGACATGCCCATTCACAAAAGAACACCTACTTAGGTTTATAAATGTGGGTCCTCATTGTAAACATTAATCAACATACACATTTTATATATATAAATAAATTATTATTTACAAATACCTATGTGTATTTTTACATCCAAGCCTTCAAGCTATTAGTTTTCTTGCTTCAGCGATAGTTTTTATGCTTCAGTGGTATCAGAGCCATGGCACACGATATAATCATGCGGGTCTTTGCACATTGTTTGCCGCACAATGTGCCATTACGTTCACATCCTGAATACATTGAACAGTTTAATAAAATTCAAGAAGTATTTCAGCGTTTAGAAAAATCATGTGTCGAAGATACAACATGTTTTAAGGAGACTTATGCGAGAATTGATAATAAGGAAGATGATAGCGATGGTGAAACAAAACAAGGAGAAGCATTAGATAATGATTCTGATGAAGCTAATATAGATCAAGAATATTATAATGGTAAAGATAAGTGTAATAATGCTTTTCAGCAGCAACCAGCAAGGTCACCTTTAGTAAGAAGGTCAATGTTTCCAATTTCACAAAAGAGACCTCTACAAGCCATGAATTTTAAAAGTACAATTAAAAAGTTTCTCCCTACAAGAAGTCCATGTCAACCATTAAATTGGATGAAAATTTGTAATTCTGATCTTTCATTACCTCAAGACCTAGGTTACAGGGGTTACACCTTCATGGCAAATATAACAAATGGTTCAGCGACGCTAAGTGATCAGCAACCACAATCTCCAGACATTAAGGGATTTTTAGTAGGTGTAAGGCCAACACTCCTAAGTACCTATGATGTAGAGTATGAAAAAAAATCCATTTGAGGGTTTAATTGGGATGATAATGAAAACTGGAGATGAGAAGTCTGAAAGTTCTGTCTTAGGTGGAGATTGTCATGAGTACAGTGACGATTGTGACAGTGATGAGGATAGTGATGTGGATAGCATTAATCTTGATCATGTAACGAGTGATGTGGACAACGACGTGGAAGATGAAAGCAGCAGCTTCATGAGAAGGGGATGTGCAATTATTGGTCCCACATGCTCTCTGGAGGATGCTAATCATGACAAGGACACTAAAAGTATCTTCTTGAATGAGGATAATGTACCCAGTACTTCAGATGCAAAATCCAAAACTCCGTGGAAACATTCTTTTGCAAGGTTTTTTTTATGTCGCAGAAAAACCTAAAGGAGAAACTAAAAAATTTGTTAACCCAGAGTTTCATCTTGCACCTCCAAACTTTGACAGTGTCAATAGAAAAAGACGTGAAAAAGCTTCCAAAACAAAAACTCCACAGAGAACTTTTGTACCCAATAAGTCAAATCCAATTGCAAAATGCGAAACTCCAGTGAAAACTCCAGTGAGTGCTCCTGCTGAAGTACCACAGGGAGAACCCACAAGAGTTGGAAAACTCGAAAAACTCGAAAACCCAGAAAATATATTTTAACAATCCGTTTTTTGATCTGAATGATGGGCTCACCAAAACCGGTAAAAATTTTCCAGGCCTTCCCCAGCCAAGCGAGACGAATTGCAGTTCTCGGTTGAGTTCAGGGTTCTTAATGTTCAAGGAGCCACTTGGAGTTGGACATTTAGTGTCTGCTACAGAGTTTTGCACCTTCTGGATCGCTGCTATTATGCTCTAAAAATTTCGAAAAAAATATAAGCTCTTAGAACCCAAAAATGACAAGTTTGTGTGTGCCCCCTGCAGTCACACAATGGATTATGTGGGTGCTCCTTGATCGCAGCATTCAAAGTATTACGTGGGTGCTCGTTGATTAAACAGCGTGACACCCAGTCAAACAACGTGGCGGTCAGGCGTGACATCTGTGGTTATACATAAAAATTACATATATACACTATATAGTTCATAATAGTGCAATTATATAATTAAAATTAGCTTAAAAAAAAATCCACAGGAATGTTAAAAAAAAAAAAAATTAAGATGTTAAAAAAAAATTAATAGAGTTATTAAAAGAAAAAATAATAATAATAAATTATTAAAAAAAATTAATAGAGTTACTAAAAAAAATATTTGTTAGAATTATTTAAAAATAAAAAATAAAAAAATAAAAAATAAAAACCTTGGACTCAAAATAGAGTTATTAGCGAATTATAGACGTTGAGCCACCACTGACGGAGACTTTCTGCCTTCCATATGCTGAGACGACAACCGCAAAGACAATTGCCAGCAATATAGCTTTGAGGACAACTTATGAAGGAAGGGGCTATGTTATCCAATTGCAAAATGCGAAACTCCAGTGAAAACTCCAGTGAGTGCTCCTGCTGAAGTACCACAGGGAGAACCCACAAGAGTTGGAAAACTCAAAAAACTCGAAAACCCAGATAATATATTTTTAACAATCCGTTTTTTTATCTGAATGATGGGCTCACCAAAACCAGTAAAAATTTTCCAGGCCTTCCCCAGCCAAGCGAGACGAATTGCAGTTCCCGGTTGAGTTCAAGGTTCTTAATGTTCAAGGAGCCACTTGGAGTTGGACATTTAGTGTCTTCTACAGAGTTTTGCACCTTCTGGACGGCTGCTATTATGCTCTAAAAATTTCGAAAAAAATATAAGCTCTTAGAACCCAAAAATGACAAGTTTGTGTGTGCCCCCTACAGTCACACAATGGATTATGTGGGTGCTCCTTGATCGCAGCATTCAAAGTATTACGTGGGTGCTCGTTGATTAAACAGCGTGACACCCAGTCAAACAGCGTGACAATCAGGCGTGACATTTGTGGTTATACATAAAAATTATATATATACACTATATAGTTCATAATAGTGCAATTATATAATTAAAATTAGCTTAAAAAAAAATCCACAGGAATGTAAAAAAAAATAATTAAAATGTTAAAAAAAAAAATAATAGAGTTATTAAAATAAAAAATAATAATAATAAATTATTAAAAAACAATTAATAGAGTTACTAAAAAAAAAATATTTGTAGAATTATTTTAAAAAAAAAATAGAGTTAAAAAAAAAACATTATTATTTAAAAAATTTAAAAAAAAAAAAACCTGGACTCAAAATAGAGTTATTAGCGAATTAAGACGTTGAGCCACCACTGACGGAGACTTTCTGCCTTCGATATGCTGAGACGACAACCGCAAAGACAATTTGCCAGGCAATATAGCTTTGCGGACAACTTCTAAAGGAAGGGGCTATGTTATGAATATAATTCATAACAAAGTAATTAAATAAATAAATATGAATATTAAATAATTAAATATTAATTAGGTTAAATAGTCATTAAGTTAAAGTGAAAAGGCATGTCTAAAAGACATGCCCATTCACGAAAGGACACCTGCTCAGGGTTATAAATGTGGGTCCTCATGTTAAACATTAAATCAACATATACATTTTATATATATTAATAAATTATTATTTACAAATACCTATGTGTATTTTTATATTCAAGCCTTCAAGCTATCAGTTTTCTTGCTTCAGCCATAGTTTTTATGCTTTAGAGGCACTCGAAGTCGTTCGAAGATGGGGTGGAATTCCGCCTGGAATTCCTATGCTAAACAACACTCTACCCTTGCGCTAAACAGCTCCAAGAGAAGATGAAGTGTTAAGTGTAATAGTCAAAAGATGATTAGCAAACAAGTCCATCCTCCTTATATAATTTCTCCCCGTGCTCCTAGACTCCCTTTTTAATTATTATTTTATTGGTGGGAGCCATTTTCCACTAAGTGGCTTTTGCCTCTATTTTAATAAAATAATAATTTGCCACCAATCCCCAATAAAATAATACTTGCCACCTTTCTCCAAGATAATATCTGCCCCCTTTTACTTAATATTTACCAAAATTGGGCAAATTAAAATGGAGATATTACAGTCACATCTATCATAGTTTCTGTAATTCCCTCTGAAGTCAGAAGTCTTCCATACTCCAAGGGACCATATCGGATGTTGATCTTCATGCTCAACTATCATGTGTTCAACCGGAAGAGTCTAAACTTTATCCAAAACATATCATGCTTATGCAACCAAGCATATTCCTGCAACTTGCTCTTCCTACACTAATCTGAAAAAATGAATCAACTTTACTAAAGAAGAATTCAAAACATGCATACCTCTTTCTTCAGCCAGTCATCTATTTCAAAAAGTCTTCTTATATCTAAGATGAGACTTCCTCCATGCTACAACTGTACCTGCAAACTTCTAGGCAGCTTGCTCCCAAATATTCCTGCAATGTTATCATGATTCTTCTTCTACAAATTGAAGAATCTCTCATGATTTCTTTCTTGTAGAGGATCTTTGAGATCCTTTCTTGCTATGACATGATACAAAGAGTTGTTGCATGCATTGGTCCCACTGCTAGATGACTTCCTTTATGAACACCTGAATTTGTCACATTCATGTGCTGCTATCTATGGTGTCAAAATTAATACTTCTACCAATGCATCTACATGATCTACTCTCCAAACTGCAAACCTCATCATGATGGAGCTAATAGAGATCCTTGGGATCTTCAACCTTAGGCTTCTTTTCAAGTTCTTTGCCTTCTTCAGCTACATGAGCTCCATCCCTTTCCTTTCACTTTTTGTTCATCCTCCCTTGAGGATTCTTAGGACAGTCTCTCTTAAAGTGTCCACATTCATTACATCCAAAACATTGTATTTTGGACATAGTTATCTTCTTTTGACAAGCTTCGAACTTCCCAAACTTCCCTTTCTTCGACTCCTTTACTTTAGCACCAAAGGCTTGAGACGTTCCATTGGGACGGTGCTGTCCTTTGCTTTCAACCATAAATCATCAAAGCTAGGAGTGTCTTTCCATGAGTAGACACTAGTCACAAAAGTATTCCATTCAGGAGGTTGAGCATTGGGTACACAAGTTGTTAATTCTACATCTGAAACAATTTCTCCACGAGCTTGGAGTTGATCCCTCCACTGAGATATCTTCACAAGGTATGAGGAGATGTCTTCATCGGAGGATAGCCTTGTCTTGTACAAGCGACTTCTCAAAGATATCATATGTCCTGAAATCTTTATTGCATGTAGCTTAGTCAACCTGTCATAGATGTCCTTTTGTTAAATTTTGGTATGTTCTATGCTTAGAGCAATTTACTTCAATTTTCTTATTAGCTCAACATCAATATCCAGATTAACAATCACATTAGCATGATAGTAAAATGCAGATAGAACATAAACATAAACAGCAGAAGACAAGCCAAGACAAGAGGACACAAGATGTGGCACCAGCCAGGGACCAACCCCAATGTGGGGAAACCCTTGATCAATTCTTCTTATATTCTTCAATAGTTCAGCAGAGAGAGAAAGATAGTACAAATATACAAAAACTGATAATTAATGACAGCAGCAGATAAGGCCTTCAACAGTAAGCTCAATGTATCCTCCTTGCTGTTTGGAAGATCCTCCATATGGCAGCAACAGTCTGCTGCAATCATGATTCAATCTGGTCAACACATTGACCCAACACTCCTCCACAAAGTGCTGATGTCCAACATTGTTTGCTTGCTGATCCTGCAAGTCTGGTTAGGGCACAATATGCAGCCCTTAACCCTCTATGCTGTCTGCAAACTTGCTGTCCTAAAGACTCCTAAGCCCTAGGAGCATTAATAGAATGGTTGACCTAATTGACAAAAGACTTGAGTATGAAACCCATGCTTTGCAAAATAATTGTTCCTTTTTTCTTTACATCTTTTTTCTTTCTTCTTTTGATACATATATGAGTCAAATGACAATTACGAAGACCAAAACTAGTTACATTTTCCAACACTTGCCACCATTCCTATCCTTAGAAGGGTAAAAGGTCTAGAGAGGAAGTTTCAACTTAGAATAGGTCTAACAAAATAAACCAAGAGCATTTTACATCACACATTACTCCATTGCAAAGTCTCTCATATTTATGCTATCTTGATAAAGTTTCATTTTGAAGCATCATCTACTTTCAAGTAGCACTTGCAATTTCATTTTCAAGTATTTACACACTTTACATTTGCAAGTGTTTCAATTTCACTTTCAAGCATTTACATTCTTGTACTTGAAGTATTTTTCATTCGAAGTATTTGCTTATCTTGGAGTTTATGCAACTTTATTTTCAAGAGTATTTCATGTGAGCAATTCTTATTTTCAAGCACAAATTGTATCTCAAGCATTTGCTATCTTTTCCATTTACATGTTCTTACTTTACAAGTACCATTTCTTTCCTTGACCATTTGACTTTGTAAGTTTACTTATTTGGCACTGGTCTCATCATTTTATTTCTTGCAAAGTGTCTTTCATCTTGGTATCATTGCTTTACATATTTGATCATGAATGGTTATCTTTGTATGCTCATGGTGATCTTATTTACTTGTTTAAGTATTTACATGTTTCAAGTGAATTTGCAATTTGATGGTTGATGTATCTCTTGGCTAACTTATCAATCATCTCCTAGAAACTTGTTTAGTATAACTCACCAAACATTAGATTTTCCTTAGGGTCTACCCACCTTGGCTTCGACTAAGAGAGAGTCTAAACGGAGGAGTTGGGAATTGAGTGACAAAAGCAAAGATCCTCCCTCTAAATGGGGAGAAGGGATACCATGGGAAAATTCCCAAGCTCCGTGACAAGAAAATATAACTTTTATTAAAGAGAAAATAAAACGATGAACCTCCTTTTATACGTGAGAGGAAGGCTTCAGGATTTGGGACCTTTTTTCCAATAAAATTCAACCTCTAGGCACTAGGAAGCTTCCTTTAGGAAATAGGAACAAAATTTTACAAAAGGGAGATGGCTACAAGATGCCAATGATCTCATAATTTATGCAACTAGGGTCAAATTCCACTTTGGACAACTCATTTGATGGAGATAATTATTGCATTGAATTTCTCTTTTTGAGAGGACCAAAGTCGACCTAAAAACCACTCAAATCGGATAAGGGATAGTATACTTATAAAGAAAAGCCCACATATGCACATTTGGACAGATCAGCGCTAATAGGAAATTGGTCACCCTTGGAAGCCTGTAAATACAAGTGACCTCAAGCTCATTTGGACATCACCAAGCATCATCTTCTTCTCTTCTTTATTGATTGGCTCACACAGCTCTGGGGCTGGTTGACAAAAGAACTTCGCAAAGGTCCGAAATTAAAGGGTCTGAAACTCGCATTTGTTTCTAGGGTTTTGGGTTATAGTCACAGGCTTACAGGCTCAAGGGAACGACTACACTCTCTCAGTTGCATGCATGACACTTCCTCCATGCGACTGGAAACTAGGGTAAAAATTTGGCACTTGACTGCAGTTGACCGCAAACGAAAAAAGTTGTCTCTGATATATATTGATGTTGGAAACATATTTCTGAATGGTATTGGATTAATTTTTGTTGGATGATTTTGTATAGGGCTCATTGTACTCTATGTTGAACATTTTATGACAATTTCATAAAGAATAAGAATTTCAAGGGTTTTCCCCATAGTGGGTTTTTCCCTAGTCTTTGACCAAATCTAGTGTCTCTTGTTGATGTGTTGATTGTCTCCTTTATCATTGCACTTATCGTTCTATATTCAATTACTATTGATGATTGGAAACATTAATTGGTATTGCAAAGATTGCTAACTGAAGAATTGAATTGGGCTAAAGTAATTGAAACAGCATAGGGCGGTGTGAAAATTAGCATGGTATCAGAGGTAAGGTGAAGGACAAGCCCAAAAGGAGACAAGCATTGAAGCCATCATCTTTGGAAACTTGAAGGAGCCAATCTAGTCAAGTCAAGATGTCTTCCTTCTTCAAGGAAAATGAGAAGTTGGGTGACTCATCTAATTTTCTTGCATGGAAAGTTAGGTTGGAGATCATAGCTAGTTACAAAGATATTTTGGATTACATTCAATGAAAAGTACCTGAGCCTCCAGAGAATGCTTTTGCTACTATCAAGAACAAGCATAAGAAAGGTGGGTTAAAACCAAAGAAAATTATAGTTGATGGTTTACAAGATAATTTACTTGCATATGTTGGAAATTTGAGAAAGTCTAAAGACATATCTAATAAGATAGTTGGCATGTATGAAGTCAACAATTTGAATAAAATCATCTCCTTTAAAGATCAACTCAAAAACACAAAGATGAATAAGGGAGAGTCTGTGCAATCCTACATTATGAGGATATCTCGTCTTAGATATCAAATGCAAAGAGTTGGAGAAACTATGTCTGACAGGGAATTGGTAATCGTAACTCTTAGAGTTCTCCCTCCTGTTTGGAAAACCTTCATCACTACTGTAAGCAATAACAATGTCCTCCCGTCATTTGATGAAATTGTTGGAAAGCTCACTCAAGAAGAATCAAGAATGATATCAAGAGAAAGGACTCAAAAGCATGAAGAGGGAGAGCCCGCTGCATTCGTCACTCAAACCAAGAAGAAGAAAGGAAAATGAGGTCCATCAAATTCAAGAAAGCCTCCACCTCGAGATACAAAGAGAAGGAATGATAGAACATCATCTCACATTGAATGCTACAATTGTCACAAGAAGGGTCATTATGCTCAAGAATGCCCCGGAAAGAACAATCGTCCATGCTACAACACTAGAAGCAACAACAACCAGTTTGACGATCGAAGAAGAAGAGAAGATCGAAGGAATGATCGCAATGGAAGAGATGCTCCAAGTGACCATGAAGAAGATAATCGTCCTCAAAAGAAGTCAAGATACTCCAGGGATGAAAGTAATGTTGGTAAACAATCTGAATATATTATTATTTTTGCCCTTACTAGTTCCTTTCCTCCGGATTCATGGGATGGTTGGTTGATAGCGGGGACACTCATCATTTCTCTGGGTATAAATAATTTCTCTCTAATTTGGTAGAGAGGGAGTCAAATTTGAAAATTATTCTCGAAGACAACTCCACTCATCCCATGAAAGGCTTTGGGTCTGTCAAATCTCATTTGGAATCTAGGGAATCTATTTTGCTCCATGATGTGATGTATATGCTAGGATTGAAGAAGAATTTGGTGTCAATATCTTCTTTGGAAGATAAAGGGATGAGGGTTGCCTTCATCAGGGGAAAGGTTCTAACTTGGCCAGTTGGATCACCTATGACAGATGCATTTACATTGGGATCAAGTTATGAAGGACTCTACAGGGTTTCTGGAAGACCTCTTCTAGCACTAGTCCATGATAAAAATCATCTAAGCGAACTACGGCACTAAAGATTGGCCCACTTACATTATCATGCTCTTCCAAAATTGAAGAAATTGGTCTCTGGTATTCCCGATGTTCAAGCCTAACATGATGGAGTATGTCCAGATTATGCTAGTGGGAAGAAGATAAGCGGACCATTCCCCTCTAGTTAGAACAAGACAAATGACATCCTCCATCTCATTCATTCTGACTTATGTGCTTCGATGCCCGTACATTTTATTGGTGGCCATCTCTATTACATCACCTTCATTGATGATTTCTCAAGAAAGACGTGGATATGTTATTTGAAGCACAAGAATGAAGCCTTTGAAATGTTCAAGGAGTTCAAATCTTTGGTCGAAAATCAAAATATTCAGGTCTGACAATGATGGAGAGTACACATCAAAGGAGTTCATTGATTTTTGCAAGAAGGAAGGTATCAAGAAGGAGACGATTGTGCCCTATACTCCTGAACAAAATGGAGTAGCTAAAAGAAACAACAAGTTTATTGTAGAAGTTGCTCGTGCCATGCTCCATGATCAAAAGTTGCCAAAGTTCCTTTGGGAAGAAACAACAAATGATGTTGTATATGTTCAAAACAGGGTGTCGCATTAAGCATTGGACAACAAGACCCCCGAAGAAGTGTTCACAGATGTCAAGACCAATGTTATCCATCTCGGTATCTTTTGCTGCCCCATATATTTCGATGTGCCGAAGAACAAAAGAAACAAGTTGGAAGCAACAGGAAGAAAAGGTATGTTTGTTGGATATTGTGAAAATTCTAAGGCATTTAGAATATATATTCCTAGTCAAAGGAAGGTTGAAATTAGCAGGGATGTAACATTCAATGAAGACATTGCCCTATTAGTTTTTGTAGCACCGGATGTGTTTTAGCCACGAAATTTTGTGGAGAGGCTAGAATACATGAGATCTCCAAAACCCAGAAATCGTTTATAGAAATTCCACCTAGAAATGACTTAATTAGATTATTAGTGAGTTTTTAAATATTTCCTAAGTCTAAACTTAGCGAATATGACTAATTAATCAGGATTAATTAAGTTATGGTGTGAATCTTACTGACACGGGTCGACTTCAAGTTAATCCTAGCCATAGATTAAGATGTAACCTTGGTCGTTGAAGTCTCAACATTATAAAAAGAAGTAGATGGGCACTTGAAGACTTCGATTTCACTGGCAGATCGATTTCAAAGCTCAATCTGAGGCAAGTCATCCATCTAGCTACGGAGAGCAGCGCAGAGGTTGACAAAGAGCTCCACGAGGCTAAGTTTTGGTAGGAAAAGTCGTGCCAGAGACTGTTTGTGGGAGAAGGGTAATTCCCTTCAGTATTTTTCCCAGATTTTCTAGTTGTTTGGACTGTGAATTGCGCATCCATAGATGTACTAAGATTTCACTGCTCCATAATAAAATAAAACCCTCGTTGTTGCACCGGTTTTCCAAGTTGGGCTTTTCTGGGGACATTGGTCCAAAAACAACAGTGTCATTTTATGTGTGTGTGTGTGTGTTAGTGTTTCTTCCAGTGTTTATTTCTTCCACAATTTATTTGTGTAGGTTGCAGTGTGATTGATTTGGTATTTGTTGTAACTCAGTAAATAAATTGTTAAATTTAATTAACAATTACGAGAATTATTTCCAGTTGTTCTAATAGGATTCGGGTCAGCAAATTTTCACATGGTATCGGAGCACAAATGATCAGTGGGAGAGCTCAGTAGCGAAAGCAGGAGTTTCGTTGTTCATTGAGAAGCATCAGTTCAAAACCCCAGAGGCAACGCAATCGCCTTGGCCAAGATGACGAATTCTTGAGGAGAAATCGATTTTTCTGAGAGGGACAAAAAAATTCGATCTCTCCACATCGAGGATTTCTAGAGGCAAAGCGAGCAGCCAATATTTTTCGTAGAGCAAATCTCCAGCTGGACGCAGCAGTTTGCTAGAGCAGAACTAGCGTCGGGAGGAAGAAGAGCACACACTGAGGGAAAATTTTCCTCAGGGAACTTCTAGTCTTAGGAAGTTTGAATTCCTTTGCAAATCAACAATCGTTGTGAGCAGTTTTTCTCACTCTAGAAGGGAGTGCAAATAGCCTAGTAGCAGCTGAGCAGAAGGGAAGAGGATATTTTCGACATCATCAACAATGTTCGAGTACCAGAAACGGCCAAGTAACAGCAACTGAGTGACAGTCGAGTAGCATCAGTGGCCGAGTAGCATCAATGGCCAAGTAACAACAGCTGAGCGATGGCTGAGTAGCAACAGTGGCCGAGTAGCATCAGCAGCCAAGTAACAACAGCTGAGTGACGGCCGAGTAGCAACAGCAATCGAGTAATAGCAGCTGCAAGACAGTCCAGTAGCAGCAGTGGAGTAGAGGGAAGAGGGAGATTCCTGTTTATTTTCCAGTTTTAAAGTTTCGCAGATTTTGTAGCTTTGCAAAGATGGCCATACGAGATTGCCAGAGGTGGCCGTGTGAGTTAGCCAGAATGTCGATCTAGGCAGCAGATCGACTTCTAGTTGTCGGAGACAGGTACCAGAGGAAGTATGAGTTGTCTAATGCAAGTTGCAAAGCGAAGAAAGGTCCCAGTAAGGGACAAAGCTCGAAAGGAGATAGTGAGGCACCAGATCCAGGAGAAGGCGTATGAGACTTCAGTGTGCCAGATTGCGCAAGGTCCTTGAGGAGCTCACCTCATGAATCAGTACCTAGCTGGGGGGGCCCACAATATTTCAATAGCAGGATGGATCAGGGGCAACATATGCAATCAGATGCGAGAGTGACAGATGCAAAGTCTAGTTGCAGTCAGATGCTGGGGAGTGTATTGCAAAGTTGGCAGTAGTGCAGATGGCACAATGTAGAGTTAGCAGCAGCGCAGATGCCTCAGTGACAGCGCAAATACTAGCAGCAATCAGAGACTCAAGGGACAAATGCATCATACTAATCATAGTTGACTCGGTATTTAGGATGCTTTTCAGTTGCAGATGTTGCAGTTGCAGCAGCAACAGATGGAGAGGGAGTTGCAGTGCAAATACAGTGTTGGCAACAGTTCAACATGGTCAATAGCAACACAGATGCAATGCATATTAGAGTTGCGCAGTGGTTTGTGGGCTACAACAGCGAGATATCAACAGTGTGACAAGAGATGATGCAGAGACAAGGGGTTGCTACAGGAGGCAGCAACTCTAGAACAATAGCACAATGACATGAGCAGAAGAATAGAAGCAAATGATCAAGATATTAACATACTCAAGGAGAACAACACCTCAAATGTAACCCCAAAGTCTTTATTGATATTGAAATTGTACACAATAGTAGAGCTTCTGCAAACACAGGAGCTCGTTTCAATGATACAAAGTCAGAGCCCAAAGCTCACTTAAATAGAGAAATGGAAGCAAATCCCAATGGAGAATGGTGGAAATTCCCAATGTAGAATGGTGAGAATCCTAATGTAATCTCATGCAAGTCGCATTTCCAAGTGGCAAGTCAAATTCTCCAAGGATGCCCATGCTATCCATGAAGAGGGACTTGTGGAAGATGGAGGACACGTGGATAGGAGTAGAGTGGTAGGAGACCACTTCTCCACTCTTTCTCCATGAAATCGAATCATATCTTGAGTAAACTCTGGATCACTTCTTTAATGTTGAGTTGTCTCCACAAAAAGTGCGATTTTGTTTTTGGAGCTCGTGGTCCCTTCCTTGAGAAATTTGATTTTCTTGATTTGTGGCTTAGGTGGAGTCCACATCACTTTCTAACCTAGATTTGACCTTCTGATGAATTTCCACCTCATTTCTACATCATTTTGGCATGTGTGGATATTTATTTTTCTCCATTTATTTAATTGTTGGCTCAATTTGTTACCACATTTTCCCATAGACTTAGGAAAAGCGAGGGTTCATAGCTTACTTTTCACCCCTCAAAGTGTGTCGTAGTAGAAAGTTGAGGAGTAAAGGTGTAGTTTTGATCACACATACCCCATACAACTTCTCTAGACATCACTTATTACATTTTACAATCATAATTTATTAAAAAAATTGTCCTGTGGGAAATTTTAAAAATTTAATAAATAACCCCTAGACCTAATCAAATTCTGCAAAAATTTACGAGTGATCTAGTATAGTAATATACAATGACTCTAGACACTATGACTCACCCAAGGCCTTGCCATTAAGCCGCACTCTGGCTTTCGGGTTATAGCTTGGAAGAAACAACTCAATTAATTATTAAGTGCTAAAAAGTACCAATAATTAACCAAATAAAAAAAAATTCCCAGAGTAAACTTACTTGCTGACAATGTCCCAAGTTACCTAGGTCTGTTACATGACTCGATTCATCACACTAGCATCACTTTACAACATCACCGTAGGGCTTGCGGAATCTAAGTACAATAGAAGAATATGATAAAAAGAAAATAGTGCTTAGAAGATCTGGTGACCTCTAAACTCTGATAGTACATGAATCCTCTGACATATCCTTGGGCATGGAGTCATTAAATCTTCAAGTACATTTCATTGTTCAACAACACGCACAGAAGCCTCTCCATGCGGCCAAAACGCTTCAACCACACGCAAGATCACTTGCTATGTGCGATCGGGACCTAGGGTTTTAGGTGACAGTTGACCGCAGATTCTGGCAGTTGACCACAGATGTTGACAGTTGACCACAGGATCCTGAATCATGATTTTGATTAATATGGTTGGGTTCATCTCTGGGATATTGTTTGGTTGGTTTTACTGGATAGTTTTTTGATTGAAGAAACTGTAATATTGTACTCTTTCTTTGTTGAACATTTTGTGACAATCTAATAAGAAGAAGAATTTGAAAGGGTTTTCCCCCTTGTGGGGTTTTGCCCTGGTCTACGACCAATCCTGGTGTCTCTATGTGTGAATGTTTTTCTTCTATTGTTCCTTTATGTCCTGCTGCATTGTTGATGATATCGTTCTTTCTACATAATTGCATATGATATAATGATGTTATAATGTTGTGGGTGAATTCAATATGTAAATGATGAAATGCAATTATCTAAAGTAAAGAACAATATAGCCCTAACAAAAATTAACAACTTGGTGGGAGGAAGGTTCATGGTCAAGACAGATCACAATAGCCTAAGAGATTTCCTAGAGCAAAAAGATCTCAATGAGAGGCAACAGAATGGGTCAGCAAAATTCAAGCCTATGCTTTTGACATCAAGTATGTGAAGGGAAAAAAGAATGTGGTTGTTGATGCTCTCTCTCAAATGCCAATAGCTTGCTCTCTCATGGAGATTAACAGTGATTGGAGGGCACTTCTACTAGTGGAATACTCCAGGAGCAAGTTTGCATGCCAGTTAATGGATGGAGTAAGACAGAATGACAGGTACAAGGTTGTTAATGACATTCTCTATTACAAAGGAAGAATATTCTCGGTCCCTAAGTCATAGCTCATGGAGAAGATCACGAGGGCCATCCATGACTCACCCCTAGCTAGACATTAGGGGTTCTTTAAAACATACAAACAGGCATGAGAGAGATTTGCGTGGAAATGTTAGTTTATGTAGCTCAGACATGTGTTCTAGTCTCATATTGTGTCTATGAGGCTAAGGAATTGTTGTTGCACAAACTAGCAAGCCTTATAAATAGGCAAACGTTAGTGGGCATAACAACAATTAGGATAGAAGCCTACTATCAACACAACCTAAGTCCCTACTCTTCTCAGATTTTCACTGATGGGAGGAGTCCCAGTATAACTCACTTGCGAATCTGCGATAGATGTGTATCTATAATAGGTTTCAAGTGAGACAAGGTAGCTCATTCAATGGAAAGGTTCAATAAAAGTGTAAGCTTGAGAGGAGCTATTAAGAAATTCCATGAAAATCCACTTGTAAAAGAAACTACACGAGACCTAGGGTTAAAATTTGACACAATATATATGCGAATCCAAGGTCGAGGTAGAGAAGAGAAAAGGCAATGTATGATCTACTTCAACAAGTACTAAAGAAAATGTCTGCAAAGAATCCCCAAGTTGAAGGATTAACTTCTAGGATTCCCTATTGATGCGACAACTAGGGCATCCTGTTGATTTTTGATAGCTTGGAAGGCACTCCAAGCCCTAGGGTTCAGGGTTTGGAGGTTGGGGCACCACAAAAGTCACTTGTGGGCTTGGAACCCAAGGTTGGGGTTTTGCACCCATAGATGTTTGGGTCAAATCCATGGAGCATTTTGGACATGTGATGGATGGAGATGATAGAGGTTGTTGAGGAGAATCCAACGCAATGAAAATCATCGAATTATGAGTTGTCTACGATGAGTTATGAAGTTTTTAAGGTAATGACTGGTTTTCGAGCGTACAAGTCATGTAGGCTCGAGGTAGAAATGTCCAAAACTCATGTCTCTTGTAGAATTTGTGGAGCCCTCCTTTTGTATATAAATAGAAGGTGTATGGAGGTCATTTCAACCATCCAAGTGCACAAAATTGTAGAGAATATATCTCTGAGGCAACCGAGTTAGAAAGAAGGCAGATTGAGCTTGTTTGAGGCTAGTTGTGTGGGTTTGTTTGTCTCTTATAGGGTCGCGATTCTACAGGAGGAGGCCGCAGGCTTGAGGGCAGGTTTGTTGATGTTTTAGAGTCTGTTTTGGGTGAGTGTCTCTCCTAGAAGAAGGTTGCAACCCTAGTTGTAGCTTTCAGATAGGCCACAAGCCTGTTTTCACTTAGAAAGGAGGGTCATAAGGCTGGTAGAAGCTACAGGCGGGGCCACACACTAGAACAATGAATTAGGAGTTGTTTGGAGCATGGTTTTAAAAAACGGTCGGGTTGATCCGAGCTGTTACCCTCCCATGCGAAACGGTGGTTGAAACGGTTCGTTCGGCCGAGTCAGCCATGACTCGGCCGAGCCATTCAATGACTCGGCCGAAACGGCCGTTTCCGTTATGACTCAGCCGAGTCACAAGAAACGGCCAGTGACACGTAAAAACAGCGTTTAAATAATTTTTAAAGGGATTTTAAATGTGTTTTGTGTTTAGTTTGGAGTCCAAACTGTTATATGAATTTGCAAATTGTATTTTGGGGTCCATATCCCCCTCCCAAACCCTATTTAACACACTCAAGTGCTCTCATTCTCTCACAGCAATCTTATGCATTTGAGTGAGAGTCTTCTTTGAGAGTTAGTGAGCAATTCTTGAGCTTGTTTTGGAGCAGCAGTGAGGAGTCTTGGAGAAGCATTGTAGCTGGAGTGAGGAGCTCCTTGGGCAGCCATTTGGAGCAGCATTGAGGAGTTGATTCTTGGATCAAGCTTGAGGAGGCAATTTGTGCCTGGAGGTATTTTTTTTCACCTCTATAAATCTGTTTTTGCTTAGTAAATTTTAGGTGCATATCTAGAAAGCTTAGAGAGTGTTTTTTGTCAAATAAATGAACATTGAATCAAAGTTTTTTTTTTTCATTTTCAGATTGTTTGCTTTCATTTCCTAGTCAAAAAATGGCACCTAAAGCAAGAGATCCTACTTGGGCATATGTTGAAATGGTTGATAGTCAAATGCAATGCAAATTTTGCCATAGGAAAATTAAGGAAGGTCTTGGGGGCATTAATAGGCTGAAGCAACACTTGGCAGGGATTAGAGGCCAAATTACCCCATGTACCTCACCAGAAATTGGGGAGATTAGGAAGCAATTGTTGGCCAGCTTTGAGAAATTTAAAGAAGATAAAGCTAGGCAAAAAGACATACAGGCTGAAATTGGGAGGAAGAGGGAGATACAAAAAATGATGGCTGCCAACCCCCATTATGATTTTGAGGGTTCTTCCTCTATCCCTCAAACTGATATCCAACCCTTTCCGATATGTTCCTCCCTCTTTTGGTTATGTTCAAGATAAGGGAAAGGGTAGAATGAAAAAGGGTGATGTGACTATCAAAAGTTATTTCACTCCCTCCTCTCCATCAGATGCACATGGTCCTGAAGTTAGTAAAACTCAAATGCAGCGCACTTTAGATGACCATTGGAAGAAAGAATTGAGGGAAACTGCTTGTGATTACATAGCTAGATGGTGGTATGATGTTGATATCCCCTTTAATGCTGCTCGTTCACCATATTATGAGCCTATGTTTGATGCCATACATGTTGCTGGAAAAGGTTTCAAAGGCCCTACTATGCATGAGCTAAGGGGGTTTCGTTTGCAGAAAGAAATTAAATTCAATCCATTAATGAGTATTTGCAAGAGTTCAAGAACTCATGGGCGAGAACAGGGTGTACCATCATGTCAGATGGATGGACTGATCAAAGAAACCGTACCATCATAAACTTTCTTGTATTCTGCCCACAAGGAACCATGTTCTTAAAATCAGTTGATGCATCTGATAAGGTAAAAGATGGCCACTTGCTGTTTCAGCTATTGGATCAGGTTGTTGAGGAGGTGGGGGTGGCTAATGTTGTTCAAATCATCACAAATAATGCCTCTAACTATGTTCTTGCTGGTAAACTGTTACAGGAAAAACACAAGACCATCTTTTGGACCCCATGCGCTGCACATTGCATAGGCCTCATGCTTGAGGATATTGGAAAATAGATTGGGTCAAAAACACTATAGATCATGCCAAAAGCATAACAAAATTTATCTACAATCATACATTGATTTTGAGCTTCATGAGGAAACACACTAGGGGCAAGGATATTATTAGGCCTGCCATCACTAGATTTGCTACACATTTTTTTGACATTGCAATCTATGCTTTCCCAACATAGAAACTTGCAAAAGATGTTTTCCAGTGATGAATGGAATCAAAGCAATTGGTCTAACAAACCGGAAGGCAAAGAATTGAAAAGGAAAGTCTATGATGAAACTTTTTGGAGAAAGGCAGCAGAGATTGTGAAGCTTGCCGAGCCACTAGTTAAGGTGTTGCGATTGGTGGATGGGGAAAGGTTGGCTATGGGCTTCATTTATGAGGCAATGGATCAAGCAAAGGAGCACATAAAGACGGTATACAAGGATAGAGTGGCAAAGTATGGGCCCATTTGGGCAATCATTGATGAAAGATGGAACAATCAACTCCATCGCCCTATACATGCAGCTGGGTATTTTTTGAACCCACATTATCATTATAAAGCTAAGGAGTCAGGAGTTTTGAGGGGGGAGGTCAGAGATGGACTGATTGATTGCATTGATCGCATGATCTCGTTGGAGTTTGATCAGTTGGAGATACACCGACAGGTCACAACCTTCAGCAATGCCTCAGGTACCTTTGGGAAGAACCTAGCAAAGATTGCAAGAGAAGCAGATGAGCCAGGTAAACAAAAAATTCAATTTTCAAATTCTTAATAGTTTAACTTTTTTTTTTTAAGTTTGTTAAATCGTTTATAATTTGAAAGTTAGATATAATTTGTTATTTTGTTGAGCTAACTCATTACACTCCTATGTGTTTTGCAGCACAATGGTGGGAGGCCTTTGGTGGCCATGTTCCTGAATTGCAAAGGTTTGCAATTCGTATTTTGAGTCAAACTTGCAGTGCATCTGGGTGTGAGTGCAATTGGTCTGTCTTTGAGAGGATTCACACAAAGAAGAGAAACCGTTTGGATCAAAAACGGTTAAATGATCTAGTTTATGTACAATACAACCTTCGGCTCAGACGAAACCATTTGCTGAACAAAAGCCCTGATTCAGATCCCATTGTGTTGGAAGACATTGATCCAACGCCAGATTGGGTAGTGGAGATTCGTCCAGCAGAGTTTGATCCTGATGAGGATCTTGATTTAGATTTAGATATGGAGGCATCAATTGAATTGAACATGTTGTTCAACTTCAGCCTGTTCAGTTGAATGCAGATCCCAATCCACCAGCGTCAGTCTCACAGCCAGCAAGGACTCCAGTTGTAGGTGCTTCCTCTGCTCAGCCACGACAGAAGCGCAGCCGCATATCTACTCTATCTCAGCGTGCATCTGCTGCAGTTGCACAGCCTGCTAGTGGTACCACTTCTACAGTTGCAGTTGGAGATGATGATGATGAGGAGGAGCCATGGGGCTCCCTGTCTGACTCTGATGATGATGATCCAGAGATTGATCGACATGATCTTGGCTCCTCTGGCAGTAGCTACTAGCCAGTAGTAGTACTAGTACTGGAGTCTGGTCACTGTCACAGTTTACTTTTGTTGTAGAGGCCATTTCTAGCCTCCTTGGTTATGTGTTTTTTGTTTTGAGTCTTTGATCATGTATGACAGTCGACTATGTATTGCCATTGGGTACCATTTTGATATAATGGATTGGTTCATGAGCCTACTTTGATCATATGTTGTCTTCCATCTATATTATAATGCTGTGTTTGGAAACATGAATGAAAATCTTTAAAATTATGTTTAAAATCTTCAAAATTATGTTTTTTTATAAAAAAAAAAAATATTTAATGTATTTTTTACAACGATCGAGTCATTGAAATCGAGCCGGACGAGTCATTACTGTTTCGGAGTCGGAGTCGGAGTCAATCCTCGGCCAAGTCGGAGTCGGAGTTTTAAAACTATGGTTTGGAGGCAAATTACTAGCCTAAAAGTGCAACAAAGAAGTCTTGGAGGAAGGTCGCAGCCAAACTGAGGTCAGATGAGCATAAATAAAGGGTTGTAGCAACATTTTAAACAAACCCTAACCAGTGACCAGATTGCAGAAAAGACATCAGCCCTTAGGGATTGCAGAGGTATGTAAATGTTGATATATTCGTGTTGATTTGATGCTAGGTGGAAGGTTGTCCTAGTGTTTGGATAGTTGGCAACCTGTAGTAGCCAAAGAGGAGGGAGAGACTTGGTGGTTAGATGCCCTAACCAGTGGGCAGATTCTATGGTGAAGTTTCGGCAATTACATTGGGCATCTTTGCACTGTTGGAGGACAGTGTATAGGTGTCCAAAGTAGCCCTTGATCAGCAGTCATAAAGGGAGTTTGACAGCTAGCGTTGGGTGAAGATTTAATGGCCTATGTGGCACTTTGATGGACGAAAGTAACCACTAGCAGAGGCCGTTGGATAGCTCAGGTATTGGTCAGCCTAGAGGAGCAGATTGGATCAGCCTGTGTTCATTGTAGCATAAGTGACTTGCATCAGTGATAGGTGGCAACCCTCCTAGAGTGTCTATGTGTTGTTCATTGATGGACTAAGGGTCAGCTAGAGAGCAGATCGAAAGCGAAGGACCGGCAAGAAGAGATACGACATAGACACTGATATTGTATCAAGATTTTCATTATATCTTGTATTCTTGTACTTGTGGATATTTTAGGGTCATTATCCTTTGTACAAGAGCCCTAGACAATTGTATTATATGTTGATAATATAACGAAGTTGGGTTACATATATTGTTGTTATTGTTCTTATTGTGCACGTGATTGATATACTGCATTATATTGTTCTGTTGTGCAAAGTAGCTTTGTTGAGATTCTTGGTTTGGTAGCGTCAGAGATTTTAAGATTCTATCCTAGACTCCAAGGTCGTGGAAATTCAACACATCAAGTATATGGAGAATCCATCGTGGGAGTTCCACCAAAACTTGAAAACCACTAGAGGAGACACAAAGGAACAGTTCTATCCAAGCGAAATTCAAAACATCCTTCTCCAAAAGATTTCGCACCAAGCCTTTGGGGAACCCCCTATCCTTAAAGCGACGAAATTTAGGAAAAGAAAAGAAAGAAAGTTTATGGATTAAATTCAAGTTTGACGACCAAGAGACTTGATCAGTGCTTAGACCATTAAGATTATGGAGTCATGGGTGCTTATAATTGGCTAAATTGGCCTTCAAGGAGGCTAAAAAAGGAAGCCCTAGTTACCCCTTTCAGCAATACCTTCTTAAGCATTAGTTAATGAAGTTTCACGGATTAAATGCAATTAGTATCCACTAAGAACATTCTTTCCACATCATCAATGAGTAACACATGCAAAAGCTTCCCAAGATTACAATTTCGAGAGATATTCAACAAGACAGAGTGTGAATTTTTATCATGAGAACAAATTCCTTGCATTAGACATTATTTGCAAGATAGTTTCACCATAAAGAAACACTTACAAGACAATGCAGACTATATCCATCAATCAACAACGCATTAGAAGATCCAAAAAGATAGCAATAAATATCCAAACATCAAAGTTCATCCCAAAGACATCCAAAATTTTCCACAAATTGCAAGTATTAATTCTCTAATGAGGCCGAAAATCCCAAGTGATGATGATTTCAAATGAGAGAGAGCCTCTCTTATTTATGCAAGACTTATGAGTTCGAATTCCTAAAGTGCAAGCCCCTAAAGTGTCAAATAAGGTGACAAACCCTTAGTTACAAGCCAACCAAGATAGCTTAAACATTAATCATTATTTTATTTCTCCTTTTAGCCCACATCATCCATGCAAGGTGTTCTCCAATGCTAGTGTTGAGGCCTCTTGTGCTCAGTGTGGGAGAGGGCCTCAAAATTGATGATATATGGTAAATGGTATATGGTATGGGAAACGGGACCACGCAACCAAAATCAAGGTTTCCCACATAGTGCCATTCCTGAAGCTAGTAGCCAATAAAGGAGATCCCACGGGATTAGGATACAAGATTAACCCACCCTAGTTGACGTAAGAAAACAAGAGTACAGTCGAAACCCCTCCTTCCAAGTTGCCCAATAATCCATGCCTAGGTGTGCCCAATAAAAGCAAGCATAAACACCTAATTACATAATGAAAAAACATACCTTCGGGGTTGGATGGCCCACCTTCAAACATACAATCATGACAGATGAGCGAGGGCACACAACGGCTGGCTCAAGTGGCGGAGAATGGTATCACATCATAGCGATCAGGTGGTTACAAGTGGCTACTAGCTGTCGGCTGAAGACAAATCTAGGAGAAAATTTCTCCTATAGGGGTCACCCACTGGTGATGGGTAACAGGAATTGTTACCCACTACCCGTGGGTAGTATCCATAGGAAAAAAATTCTCCTATATGGTCCTCAGCCGGCAGTCGGCAGCCCCTTGCAACCACCAGATAGCTCGATGTGTTGCTATCTCTGCCACCTTAGCTAGCCATATGCTTCATCGGCCATCTATTATGATTGTATGTTTGAAGGTGGGCCTTCTAACCTCGAAGATATGGTTTCTCATTGTGTAGTTGAGTACTTTTGTTTAATTACCATGGACACTTTTGGGCATGGATTGGTGGGGGGATTTGGCGGAGAGAGTGGGCTTGGCTTGTACTCTTGTATCCTCTATCCAATTTGATGGTTAGCCTTGTATCATAGTCTTGTGGGATCTCCTTTATTGGCTACTAGCTTTAGGGGTGGCACTACATAGGAAACCCCAATTTTGGTTGTGTGGTCCCACTTCCAGACATCATATACATCACCTCCCTCTGCTCATTATAACCCCATCCACCATATTTCCCATCCGGGTTCACATTGTCCATTGGGTCCACAAGGAGTTAGCCTCCCCCTCCTCTTTGTCCACACCTTGGATCAAGCCTAGAATGATGCCCCGGAGGTTCATGCAGCTAAAAGAAAAGAAAAAGCATAATTTGACCACTCTCAACAATAAATGTACCAGAAAATGCAAAAGATGGTCGGGTCATACACATTTAGCACGTGGGAAAAGCTGAACATGAGCCCTACCCCTATCATTATGGCCATCACCTTGGTTCCTAGGGTCCCTCATATTGACCCCTTCCATCATCAAGGAACCCATGATTTTCCTAACCCCTGGTGGGAGATGAACTACCCCACCTTAAAGGGGGGCATCCACTATTATATCTTACACATCATGCTCTCATCCCCTCGAGCCTCGAGCAGTTATAAAAGAAAAACCAATAAAAGGCAAAAGGCATATGAAGAAGGGTGGAAAAAAAAAAGATCGGGGCAACTCATGTACCTCGATTGCTCCATCCTACATTCATATACCCAAGTGTGGCCTTCTCTTCTTATAGCTACCCTTGTATTGTGGCATGTGGCTAGGAGCCTTCCCCTGATGCCCCACTCTATTCCACCATTATCACATGCCACGTGTCATTTGATGGATGTACCATGGACATGTCATCCCCTTGGAGGCTGAAACCACCTAATAAGGTCCTTGGATAAACTTCTACTTGAACTTGGAGACACTTGTACATTCTAAAGCCCACTATGGAAGGGCATGCCACCATGAAGTGTCCACTTGGTTCCGTGATTTGTAAGCTCATTTACTCAATTGCACTAATGATTTGTTGTACAGGAAGGTGAGGGGACGCATTGGATCTTATACAGGATTGCATGTGGGTTTTCATCTTGAGTTTGGTCTCCCTATACGGGGTCCAAGCCCTTCAGAGGGTCATATTGGCATTTGTAGGGTGAGCGTTGACAGCCATGGATCTCCGCCATAGCAAACAACAGATTGCCACTTCATGGGATCTTTTAGTTCCACCTATTGCTTGCTCGTGTTCCACCTTTTTGGACAATAATGATGCACCTGGACCACCTTGCCTAGTCGGCTCCACTCTTGCACCAAACACTCGGCAACTGATCCAGGGCTTAGATGAGGATGTGTCTTACCACAGGAGACAATGGAAGGGCTTGCACCATTCTTCTAGCCCTTACAAATGGGATACAGACTTTGTCGATCCATTTGGAGACCCATGAGGATGTTTTGTGCCCCCATAGCCACTTGGGGACACCAAAGGTTGTTTGTTTGGGTATTAAGGGGCCAACCCCTTGATCAATATGTTTGGAGCTCATTCATTCATATTGGCACACGTTGGACTCCATTAGGCCTCTTCAATGGCTTTTCAACCTATTGTATTTATTATTTTGCCCTCTTCGAAGGCTTATTGTTGTATTATGGAGTTATCTTGGTGGGCTTGTCGCCAAGGGATGTTATTTTTGCACATTATTTTATTAGTTGGGGCATTATTAGGCCTAATTAGGCAAATCGAACCCCTTAGGGAGGATATATATTGATGTGATGATCTTTTCATTTGATCATCACTTGGATTTGGATCATTTGTTTATTCTGGGAATTTAGGTATAGCCTTTTGATGAATGAATTGGTTTCTTAATGCATTTCGATGTTTGGAAGAGCTTAATTCTTATCTTGGAGCTTCGATTTTCTTGCAGTTTGATGATTGGAATAATTTCACTATACTTGTGAGTACTCTATTTCATGTTTATCTTGTACTTCGTCTCATTTAATGATCTATGAAATATTTTCGTTCATGAAGTTGGTGTAGTTGCACTAATGCTAATGCGAAGTTGCTAATCTTGTCTTTGTGAGGGATTTTTCATATGATTATTGTGAAGTATGGTGAATTATTGTCCTGGGGGTACAGGATTGTCCATGATTCGCCTTGATAAGTCATCAATTGCAGCATCAACAAGTATAAATTTTCCTAGTAACCTAATTGTTGCTTCTAGGCCATACAAAGTTGTTAGGGAACTCCTTGGTTGGGAATAAGCTCTAAACATTAATTTCATTAGACTCCACTCTCCCAATAGGCTAGGCACCAGTCTAGTCCTAGGTGATCATCGAAATAAAATTATTTTTCACCTCACCTCCTTTTCTAAGGCCTAACCATAGTAGGCCTCCTAGGGCATCACATGAAATTATTTCTAGCCATCAAAAATCCTTGAAAAATGGTCAAGAACTACGTGGGGTCTTCTTGAGAGGTCCTCCAAATTTGAAATCAATCCTACGGTGGAATCTCAAGATACTGCAAAGCCCTAGCTCAAAGACAGTTTTTCTCACCAAGGTTCCTTGGGTTAGTGCCTTCATTGGGGTCATTGCATTCAAATCTCAAGAAATCTAATTCCTTTGATCCTCTTCTCCACCCCAACTTGGTCAAGTCCATTATTTTGTTGTTCAACCCCGAAACCTTGACCTCGTTCGGGCCCACTAGGGCTTCTTTGTGGTCCCACAACCTTGTAACTCCAATTTCACAAGGATTGCTTAGAAACCCTATCTTTCTAGGATTCTTTGGTTTAGGGCACTTCATATCAAGAAATACCTCTCAACCCTAGATCAAGGTATCCTCTTGGCCCTTCTTAGAGAGCCATACCTCTTGCTTCTAAAGCAAGTAAGCTTGTCATTTGAGCCTCTCTTGTGAATAGGCCTTTGGAATCACTTTACATCCTATCATTGATCTATCTTTCCTAAACTCATAACGAGACTCCTCCCATCGGTGAAAGTCCATAAAAAGCAGGGAGCTTCAGCCTTCAGTTGAGGTGACAGTGGGCTATTGCTCCATTGTTGCCACTTAACCTAGAAGTTGCTCTATAGGATCCCCTCCTAGGACCCCTACTAGTTTAAGCAGTAACAAGAACACAATGGATTAATTTTCTCCAATACCCAAAAAATGTTTCTAATGAAAATTGCCTTAATTGGAATTAATTAGCCAATTTATTAATTTTCCTAAGTCTAACATAGGGAAATGGCTTAATTAATCGAGATTAATTGAGGTAAATTGATTTTCCTCTAGTGACTTCTAGAAAAGTCATGTGAAGGGGTCAAGATAATCTTAACCATCAATTGAGATTAGATCATGGTCGTTGATTTCCCAACGAGAGATTATAAGAGGAAATCGATGGGCATTTGGAGAACATCATCGAGACACAAATTTGCAATGAGAGCAAGGGTGTAGTGATAGTGCGAGAGCACCAGCAAATCGACATCAGCAGTGATTGGAGACAGGATTGCCAAAGGAAATTCATCACAGTGATTTCCAGAGTTTGTAGGAGATCGATTTTATTTGCAGAGAGGTCAATTTTCCCAGCCGTGTGAGTTGCTTCAGAGAGGCCGAGTTGCTGGAGCAAAGAGATATTTGTCGAAGTCAACAATTTGCACAGAAGCAGCCGAGCTTACTAGGAGAAGTCGAATTCCAGTGGAGGGAGTGTTAGTTTTTGATTGATTTGGTAGCATCGGACATGTATTCTAGTCTCAATTTGTGTCTAAGAGGCTAAAGAATACGATCTCCAAAACCTAGAAAAGGTTTCGTGAGATAAGTTGTGAAACACCTTAATTAAATTAATTAGCCATCATTTAAATATTTCTGAACTCTAACATAGGAAAAGTAGTTAATTAAAGAGAATTAATCAAGGAGATCGACTTATGCTCTAGAGACTTCCAGAAAATGACTTAGATCAAGTCTAAGATGATCTTAGTCGTCGATTTGGATCTAATTGTGGTCGTTGAAGCTCTTACGAGAGATTATAAGATCATGTTGATGGGATGGAAAAGGACACAAGAGGGAGAACGAGTTACCTTCACAATCGAGCTACCCAATTGCAGTGATTTAGCAAGGGAGAAAGTTTGAGCCACAGAGAGAGCATCGGAGAGAGGGAGCAGCGAATAATTCAGGAGGAGGATTCTAGAGAGTTTCCCAGTAGTTTTCTAGTGCCGGAGAGGCAAGAAAAGGGAGGCCGAAATTATTCTGCAGAGCGGTCGTGTAGCGAGTGTGAGCAACCAAAAACCCTAGTGTGAGTGCCACGATAGAGGTCGTTTCGGTTGTCAAAGGCCGGAACGATCATCTAGTAGGCAGAGAAATTTTCCAATGACTCATTTGGAGACAACTACCAAGTAGTGTGAATTGTTTCAGGCCAGGAAATGCGCATTTCCAGGGGGCAGTGCAAGCAGGGCAATGAAGGCCCAGTTGATTTGCAGAGGGAGAAAAAATCTCTTAGATATTTTTCCAATGTATTTGTCAGAGGATTGCTAGTTAGGCATCCAGATTATTGTACTCCCTGAATTTGTTACATAATAATAAAATAAACCCTCGTCTTTTGCACCGTTTTTTCCAGGGAAGTTAGTCCAAAATTTATTGTGTCAATTTTTACATGTGTGCATCTATTTCTTAGTTCTTGATTTTATCTTCTGCAACGTATTTTCTGGTGAAGATTGCAATTGTGAATTATTCTTTAATTTCCCTAAACAATTAAACTAATAACATTTAGGAGAATAATATCCAGTAATTACATTCAAGGCATGTTCACATGGTATCAGAGCATTGTTGATCAGATCTGCGCAGATTTAGGCGCAGAATTTTTGCAGTGAGGGTTACAACTGCAGATCAGTGCATGGGAGGAAGAGAAAAGCACACTAAGAGGAATTTCGAGAATTTCTCAAAAGCTTTCCAGATTTAGTTTGCAAGAGATCCATAATTTCCAATTGCAGAGGGTTGTAGCACGCTAAGTAATTTGCCAATGTGACTTTGCCAAACTAGCTAGTTTGAGTTGTAGAGATTACAAGTCGTGTGCTAGTTCTCGGAGAAGGACTTTGAGAAGGTAGAGCGAGTAGTCTCAGTGAGCCATTGAAGGCAATACATTAGCCGGAGTTTTAACTTGGGAGCTCAGGGATAAATTGCCTTCATACATTATTCCTCATTCAGAGAGACCCAAAATTGCCACTAGAAGCACTCAATTTGGTTAAGGAAAAATATATTTTTGGTGAGAAAACCCACAATGGCACCAAATTTAAGGTTTGGCCTGAAGGGCTAATTAGCCCTCCTCCAACGCCTATAAATACAAGGGACACCTCATTTGGCATCACATCAACTCAACATTCTTCTCTCTCCTCTTCTCATTGGTTCGTACAACTCTGAAGCATTGCAGGCCAAGTTCACACGTCCAAGGATCTTGGAGGCAATTCTCAATTTTCTAAGTAGACTTTTCTGCTGGAGAGTTTGGCTAGTTGTTTGACTGAGTTAGACTTCACCTTTTGACCTCCTTTGACTAGGAAAATTCCAATTTCTTGAGGTCGAGTTGATTGGCACAAAGACCGAGGCATTATGGGTTGTTTGACTGGCATTGACCATAGCGCTGACTATAGGTTTTTACCACAGACATTGACCAGGGTTGACTAGGTTTTCTTGGATTGTTTTGGGCTGAGTTGGACCGGCATTTAAGGCCAAATTTATTGTTGCTTTGATAGAGTTGATTGGTGGTGTTGACCATTGACTTTGAGGACTGGTTAGGACACACTTTGACTGTTGTTGACTTGGACAGAAATTGCAAACTCTAACAGTTGACCATAATTGATTTTTGAGGCTCATCATTGGTTGGATATTGGTTTGTCTATTTGGATAGTCAAAGGTGGACTTTGACTCATTGTTGAATTGGATTATTGTACTCTTTGATAAACATTTTATGACAATCTAATAAGAAGAAGAATTTGAAAGGGTTTTCCTTTCTTCACATCTCAACTAATCTGATTCCCTACCACTGGAAATCACTATGAAACAATCGATCTCACAAACACTGTCCATCAACAACTGCGTGCAACTCTGATCTACCTCACTGTTGTTGCCATTTCTCCACTACTATCACTGCACTGCTACTGCAACTACTGCGATAGTGAGTATGATCTCATCCGATCTCCTATTAATTTGGGGTAGCATCGGATGTGCTTTAGCCACGAAAATTGGTGGAGAGGCTAAAGCACATGATATCTCCAATACCCAAAATGGTTTGGATAGAATCTAACCAGTTTGGGAGATATTAAAATAATTAATATTTTTAATGGAGTCCCTAAGTCTAAACTTAGGGAAAATAAAATATCAATGTGAATTAATATAAAACTGAGTTCGAATGGTCCAAAAGTCGTGGATCAAGCCAGATCTAATCTTAGCCGTTGATTAGGGACTTAATCTCGGCCGTTGAATTGTCAATGAGAAAAGTATAAGAGAATACTTGAGGATCACTTGGAGAACACACCAAGTTGATCAAGAATTCGATTTTCTGGGGCAGGGCTTACTGAGGAAATCGAAGGAGTGATCATAACTGAGGGGCAGTGAATGCAGTGGAAAAGAGGCAGAGATAGTACCGGGAGCATTAGCGCAGAAGCCGAGAGAGGGTTGACACAGAGTTAGCTAGAGGCCACGCAGAAGCAGCCAGAAGCCACGCAGAGGCAGCTAGGAGTTGCGCAAAGCCTGAGGAGGGCTAGCGTGGGAGACTCAGAGGCTCTAGAGGCTGACGCAGAGCCCAAAGAGGCTAACGCTGGGCCAGAGAGGCTAACGCAGACCCTAAAGGTTGACGCTGGGAAATTTCGTGGGACAGATTAGGGCTGATATCTGTCTCCAACTGAGAGGTACTATTGTCGAGGGCATTCTCTATTGGGTGAGCCATTTCTGGCACCCAGATTGTATTCTGAAACTGCTTAATAATAAAACCCTCAAATAGCTGCATCAGTTTTCCCGCATTGGGTTTTTCCGAGGACATTAGTCCAGAAATAACGGTGTCACTTGTGTGCTTGTTTTTCTTTCAGTTGATTATTTGTATGTGTTGAGACTGTACTTGTATTTATTTTCAGTATTTACATGGTAAATAACTTGTTAATTAACAGAACAAGTAGGAAGAAATAAAGCAAAAAGTACAGGAAGGATTTCTAACAGTTAGATTTAGAAATTCAAACATGGTATTAGAGTGTGGTTTCAGATCACAGGATAACTAAAGGCATCAGTCGAGCAGAGCAGCAGCGGCAAAAACAGTTGTCCCAAGTGACAAAAGTTGTTCCTAGCGAAAAAGTAGCAAGGAAGGGGTGATGCAGTGCCTACGTCGTCAGTTCGAGCCCGGAAGAGGATCAACGCAGTGGCAGAGAGGAGCAAACCTGACCTACGCAGTGCCCGATCATCTTTCTCAGTGAGGAAGGATTGACACTCGTGGCCAAGAGGTGCAGATTTTGCCGGTGCTGGGATTGCGCAGAGCCTAGAGGCTCTAACCTTCAGTTTGCTGGGGCATATGAGGCTGTGGGTAAGTTGCGAAGTGAAGCTGGTGGGGTACTATGGTCTGAACAGTACCTAACAAGGCAATACCAAGGAGGAGGGAGTTGTTGTCGAGGATTTCTAGCCAAGAAATTTGGATCAGTGGTGCAGCTGCACTAACGATCGGAGTGGGGGCATCTCGACATTGGCAGAGGAGTTTCCAGGAAGGAAATCAAGGCTCAGAGGGAGTCACATCGAGAACTTCCAAGAGGGAAGTAGAGAGACTCGGAAGAGTCGAAAGAGGGGCAGCGAAATGGCAGTGAACGGGGTAAGAGATCAGGACAAACTGGACGGAGCCTCAAACTTCATAGTCTGGAAGGCCAGGATCTTATTCGTTCTAGACAGGAATCGTCTCAAGCAGTTCGCCTTGAACACGATAGCAGTCCCAGTTGACCCGGATCAGAACGAAAAGTACCAAGAGGCAATGGCGAGGGCCAAGAGCATCATCTTGACAGGGTCAAGGACCATGTAGTACCACATATTGCCGAAAAGGACACAACAAATGCGATGTGGGAGGCCCTGACGAAATTGTATTAGCATACTTTCGTGCAGAGGAAGATGCTACTGGAAAATCAACTACGGTCATATCAGATGTAGAAGGGAGAACAGATAGACACATTCCCCAGTCGATTGAAGGAGATCCGAGATCAGCTGATTTCCATAGGAGATGATGGTGAGGACCGCATTGAACACAGTCTCAAAGGATTGGGAGGTATTTGTCCAAAGCATAATGGGCAGGTCAATCCTTCAAGATTGGGAGGAACTGTGGGCAACCTTTCGTCAAGAAGAGATCTAAAGGCTAACCAAGGCAGGAAGCAGCGGCAAGGGGGTTAGAATCAAGAAGGAGGAGGAGGAGGATGCTGCCCTAGCATCTACGGGAAAGCAGGAGAAATGGAAGAAGGACCTCTCCAAGGTCAAATGCTTCCACTGTGGGGAACTGGGTCACTATGTGAGCCAGTGTCCAAGGAAGAAGAGCAAGGGAGAGGCTTCTGAGACCAAGTATGTGCCAGCAAAGGCGGAGAAAGAAGTGGAGACAGATGATGATTGTGCCATGAGTGCTCATGCGCCACTTGAGAGGAAGTGGGGAGACATCGAGCTGTAGTCAGACAAACTACAGGAGATGAGGGGCAGGATCCTCGAGGTACCCAACCTCTTGGATTATACCCTGCTACGAGAGCCCCGAAGAGGAGTAGCAGGACTGGCAGGATGTCAGTAGAGACGAATGCGGATGGAGCGACAGAAGAAGCTACAGTGCAGGAGTCCCAGGACAGCGTAAGGCAACAGTGCAAGATGCACAGAGTTGTTGCAGAAGCGCAAAGGTCAGAGAGGGAGCACTTGTCAATGACAGAGGGAGCTTCAGCATCGGCAGTGTTTCTAGCCTGACAGAAATGTCAGGGTTGGGAAATCAATTACTTACTGCTCAGTAACTGAGTTGCAGTGCAGCAGTTAGCAGTGGCAATATTATGGGCAGCACGATGCAGCATGATGAGAGGGGTTGCGGTGCGGATGCAACAATGGCAGTGGCAGGGCCAAGGGCAGTAGCACGAATGCAAAGGGAGCTGCCGTACAGATGCAGTAGTGGCAGCGGCAGGGTCATGGGTAGTAGTACATGATGCAGCAGCGTAGAGGATGTTGGGCAACAGGCCTAGCATCAGCACAAGGAACGATGTCGGATGATTAGGGTGATGCTCAGTGAGTAGTATTACTAGAGCACAGTCCTCCCTAAGAGGGAGTGTTGATTTGGGGTAGCATCGGATGTGCTCTAGCCATGAAAATTGGTGGAGAGGCCAAAGCACATGAGATCTCCAATACCCAGAAATGGTTTGGACAGAATCTAACTAGTTTGGGAGATATTAAAATAATTAATATTTTTAATGGAGTTCCTAAGTCTAAACTTAGGTGAAATAAAATATTAATGTGAATTAATATAAAACTGAGTTAGAATGGTCCAAAAGTCATGGATAAAGCCAGATCTAATCTTAGTTGTTGATTAGGGACTTAATCTCGGCTGTTGAATTGTCAATGAGAAAAGTATAAAAGGAGGCTTGAGGGTCACTTGGAGAACACACCGAGTTGATCGAGAATGTGATTTTCTCAGGCAGGGCTTGCTGAGGAAATCAAAGGAGTGATCAGAGTTGCAGCTGAGGGGCAGTGAATGCAGTAGCAAAGAGGCAAAGATAGTACCGGGAGCATCAGCGCAGAAGCCGAGAGAGGATTGACGTAGAGTCAGCTAGAGGCCACGCAAAAGCAGCCAAAGGCCACGCAAGGGCAGCCAAGAGTTGCGCAGAGCCTGAGGAGGGCCAGCGTGGGAGACGCAGAGGCTCCAGAGGATGACACAGAGCCCAAAGAGGCTGACGTTGGGCCAGAGAGGCTGGCGTTGCGAGGTTTCGTGGGGCAAATTCGAGCTGATATCTGTCTCCGACGGAGAGGAACTACTGCCGAGGGCATTCTTTATTGGGTGGGCCATTTCTGACACCCAGATTGTATTCTGAAACTGCTTAATAATAAAACCCTCAGATAGTTGCATTGGTTTTCCCGCATTGGGTTTTTCTGGGAACATTAATCCAAAAATAACAGTGACACTTGTTTACTTGTTTTTCCTTCAGTTGATGATCTGTATGTGTTGAGACTGTACTTGTATTTATTTTCAGTATTTACATGGTAAATAACTTGTTAATTAATAGAACAAGTAGGAAGAAATAAATCAGAAAGTACAAGAAGGATTTCTAATAGTTAGACTTAGAAATTCCAACACCTCCCTCTAAAACAAAACTGGGAAATCTCTCCCGAATGGAAACTCTCTCTAGGAGTCTAGCTCTGCTTGGAACTGCTCCTACAACCTACAACTGGGCAATTCGCACTGCCTCCTCCAGTCACACAAATTTCGTGCAACTAGAAACTCGATCTCTATTGATCTATTGTGTCCCTATAATTGGCTCACAATTGTCCCTTAAGTCTCTGAAGGCAACTAGCTCTGCTTTGTCTACTAAGTATTTGACTACACCCAATTGTCTTTGTACCTCTCAAGTATCTGACTGCAACTAGCTCTACACTATCTTTCAAGATCTAACTGTGCTTGTTGAATATTGAAACTGCTACTCTATATTATGGGTTCTCGTAGTAAAGGAAATGATCCATGTGAAGAATAATGCTCTTCCCACAAATCTTTCCCAATCCTACAACTCTAAAGCATCATGTTGCTCCTCCATCTAGAGGTATAGCTACTATCAATGCAAATTCCTCCAACATAGAAGGTCAACTCATCTATCTCAATTGAAGCTATCGTCTGCTCCTACCACTTCTTGTTCTTCTTTCTCTTTAGACAATGAGTGACGTAGTGACCAAACTCACCACATCCGAAGCATTTGACGTTCGACAAGTCTTTTTTCTTTTTCTGGCCTCCCTTTGAGTTTTGTCCCTAATTGGGACCCTTCTTCGCCTTCCCTTTACTAGCAAGTGTTGCGTTCTCCTCTTCCTCCTTTTCCACTTTCGACCCTTTCTTCTTGTTGTTGTTGATGGTACCTTCTGCGAGGTTGTGTCTCAACTCCTCCTAAGTGAAGCCTCTCCATAGGCGATCCCATTTTAGAAGTGTGTCTCGTCAAGAGATAACTTGGACAAATGTATGTCGCTCCTTCGAAAACCCATTTAAAGTTGTACGCACTAGCTCATCCTTAGACAGTTTCTCCCCGACGGCTGTAAGCTTTTGGTGAGATAGGAAGTAATGCCTTCACCCTTCTGCATTCTAGTGGTCCTCAACTTCTCTTTGAGAATCATTTTGCAATTTTCTGATGGATTCTCATACAACTTTACAATGGCATCCCACATATCCTTTGTTGTATTTTTATCTGCAAAGTGCGAGACTACATGACCGAACACCATCCAGGACCATTCTCTTAGCTTTGGCCATCTCTTTCTTGAAGGTAGCCTACTATTGTGAATCTGCTGGCTCTGCCATGACATTTGTCATCAACTCCTTTAGACCATGCTCATCCAACAGGAATTGCATCCTGGCCTTCCAAACACCAAATTTAGATGCTCTGTCAAGTCTATCTTGATCCCTGAGTCCTATTTTGGCCATCTCTGCGAAACTCGAATAAATTGGAGACTAGATATGGAAATATCCTTCTCCTTCCTACTGGGCTTCTCTTCTGCTACTCGCACTCCCTTAGGAATTCGTAGATCTGCCTCCAGAAGTCCTCCTTCAGCTGATATACTACCTTCAGCTACTCATTGAGACTACTCACTCTGCCTTCCGGATGTCCTCCGAGAACTGGCACACGAATTGCAACCTCTGCAACTTGCACTAGCTATTCTAGTAAGCTTGCACTGGCAAATTACTTTGCCTACTATGGCCCTCTGCTACTGGAAATTATGTATCTCCTCTGAAACTGGAAACCCTCTGATAAATCAAGAAATCTCCTTCCTGTGTGCTTTTCTCTTCCTGCCCTGCGCAATCTTCAACTATAGCCCTTGCTGCAAAGCTTCAGCTCCCAGATTTACTCTAAGAATTAACAAATTTGCTCACCAGAACTGCTTCCTGGAAACCACACTGCCTGCAAACTCTGCACTAAGGCTATTCGAACTTTTCCTCCAAATTGGATCAGGAAATTGAATCCTCTACCTCTGCAATTTGCACCCCTGGCTTGGCCTGCGTAGATCTGAACCCTTTGCTTCATATCTCCCTCTAAAACTGCACAATCTATTGATTTTTCACCTCTGAACCTCCGATCTGAACAATAATGCTCTAATACCATGTGAAATTTCCTTGAAATTGCAGCAACTGGAGTTTATTCTTCTAACTAATTAGCAGTTTATTTTTTATGGAAAATAATAAATAAATCACACTGCAATTCGTCACAATAAAAATACATTGTGGAAGTAAAATCAAGAACTGAGAAATAGATCAACACACATAAAATCGACACAATTATTTGGATTGAAAAGTCCCAGAAAAACATCGAAGGGAAAACCAGTGCAGCAAATGAGGGTTTATTTTATTATTATACAACAAATTTGAAGAGTACAATAATCTAGATGCCCAACTGGCAATCCTCCGGCAAATATACCTGCAAAATTATTTGGAGAAAATTTTCTCCCTCTGCAATCAACTAAGCCTCTCTTGGCCCACTCGAAATGGAAAACTTTCACTTTGCCTTGAACTCACACTATTGGCTTTGGGCAATACGCACAGCCCCGGATCTACCTCCAACTAGGTCGTCTAGCCTCCCTCTACCTCTAGAAATTTTTTGCTCTGCCTTCTAGACTCATATTTGAACTCCAACAATTGAAATGAACCCTTCCCGGCTACTCGCACCGTTGGACTGGCTAACTCGCACTACCTGTATGACTCTCTCTGCAGAAGAATTCGGCCTCCCTTATCCTGCCTCTCTGGCACTGGAAAACTACTAGGAAATTCTTCGAAATCCTCCTCTCTAAATTTTTGTTGCTCCCTCTCTCCGATGCTCTCCCTCTGGCTCAAACTACGCCCTCACTAAAGCTGTGAACTGGGTAGCTTGATCTGCCATGATAACTAATGCTCTCACAATTGTGTCTCTTTCCATCCCTTTGAGCTACTCTTATAATCTCTTGTTGAGAATTCAACGACTAAGATCAATTAGACTTCATCAATAGATGTCTCTAGAGCAATCTCAAACATCCTTAATTAATTAACTTTAATTAACCAACTTTCCAAAGTTAGACTTAGAAAATAATTTAATTATTGGCTAACTAATTTAATTAAGGTGTTTCGGAGCCATATCTGGCGAAACCGTTTCTAGGTATTGGAGATCATGTGTTCCTTAGCCTCTTAGCACCAACTAAGACTACAACACTTGTCTGATGCTATTACCATAATCAAAATCTAATAGGAAGCAAACAGTAGTTTCAACAGACATTGAGGATTTGTCTTCTAGACTGGAAGATGAATTTGCTCTCATAGCTTGCCTCTCTAGCTCCATGTCCATAGGAGTCTGGTATATCGACAATGGAGCATCAATACACATGACGAGGGTTAGATACTATTTCTCCAATTACAAGGAAGAGGAGATGGACTTCCATATACAAATGGGAAACAAGACTAAATGTACTCCAGTTGGGAGTTAAGTAAGAGCACCAACGTTACAGATGTGTTGCATGTGCCAAGTTTAGGCACGAAACTAATTTTAGTTTCTGCACTACAGGAGGGGTACAATGTCTACTTCATGGGGCAAAAGGTGTATATCAAGCACCAAAGTTGGAGAAGGTCAAAGTTTCAAACAGATTGGGGGTCGAAGCAACAAGTTGTACAAGTTGCAATTCGATTCTCTAAAGGCACTGATTAGCAACAGCAGTAGCAATGGAAGAGACTTGGGAGAGTTATGGCATAGGAGGATGGGACATTCGCATCATGAAGTGTTGAAGTTGCTCAGAGAGGTTGTGACACATGTTCCAGAATTGAGCATGGAATGTGATGATATGTGTAGAGGACGCATACTTCGGAAGTTCGCAAAAGCAGCATTCCCGAGGACTGATAGTAAAGCCACTGGTGTGCTTCAATTGATACACTAATATATTTGTGGTCGTTATCCACCAAATCTCTCAGGGGTTACAAATATTTAGTGACCTTCATCCATGACTACTCCAGGAAAACCTGGATTTATTTTTTGAGGACGAAGGACAAGGTCTTCAATCACTTCCAAGAGTTTAAGGCTTTTGTGGAGAACATGACAGGTAAAAAGATCAAGGTGCTTCGGACATATAATGTAGGTGAGTATACAGATAAGGCCTTCACAGGGTTCGTGCGAAGGAGGGCATCTAGAGAGAGTGGATAGTTCCATACAACCCACAGCAAAATGGGGTCGCAGAGCAGAAGAACAAGACGATAGTTGGAGCAACGAGGGCAATGTTATATGACCAAGATATGTCGAAGTTTCTACGGGCAGCGGCATGTAACACAACATTGTACATTCAGAACAGCGTTCCTCACAAAGCGTTGGGGAAGATAACACCAAAGGAGGTCTTTACAGGGACGAAGCCAAAGGTTGGGCACTTTACGATATTTGGCAGTATCATTTATTATCATGTGCCAGATGACAAACGCACCAAATTGGATCAGACTACAAAGAAGGGCTATTTCTTTGGGTACAACAAAACATACAAGGCATACAAGATCTATATTCCTGATAGCAGGAGGATCATCGTGAGACAGGATGTCAAGTTCCAGGAGAAGAAAGCCTTCAAAAGATCTCACAAGTTGCCAGTAGATGATTAGAGTGGGCCAATAGAAGCTCCAAGGGTTGAGTAATAACCGCAAGGGGAACAGAGCACGAGTATTATTACTAGTACAAGCACTAGCTCAAGTGCAAAAGGTCAAGAGAGTACACAGCAAACGAAGCAACAAGGGAAAATGAGGAACATGAAGCTCAAACCACCACCTATGAAAGGAGTAGAGAGGTGCTTCAGACATTGAAGGATGCGCAAGAGTTCATGGGAGCTCCTAAACCGAGCACCAGAGAGCACAGATAGTTGAACAGATACAAGGCATTGGTGATCAAGGTTGTTGACAGAGAACCTTCCAGTTATCAAGAGGCTACACAGCATTAGGTGTGACAGGACGCCATGGTGGAGTACAACTCCATCATGATCAACGATGTATGGGAGGTCATTACAAGACCAATGGACATGCCAGTAGTGGGCTCTTGACAAATCTACAAGATCAAGTATGTTGCAGATGGCAATGTGGATAAATATAAGGCTAGGTTCGTGGCCAAGGGTTATGCGCAAAATGAAAGCATAGGCTATGAGACCTTCGCCTTGATGGCCCGATACACTTTTATCAGGGTTGTGAAATCTCTAGCAATGCAGATGGGATGGCAGATTCACCAAATGGATGTCAAGATAGCTTTCTTGAATGGGGTGATAGAGGAGGTGTACATTGAATAGCCAGAGAGATTTCAGACACATAAGAGGGATACACATGTTTATAGGTTGAAGAGAGCACTATACGGACTCACACAAGCTCCCAAGGCATTGTATGGTCGGATCGAAAGATACTTGCAGCAGATGGGCTTCGCAAAGAGTGAGTCAGATTCCAATCACTATTATCTTATGGTAGGAGGTAAGCCACGCATCCTAGTATTATATGTGGATGATCTCTTTTTGACAAAGTCATCAAGGCTCATAGAAGACTGCAAGAGGGAACTGGCAGCTGAGTTCGAGATGAAGGACTTGGGACTAATGCATTATTTCCTAGGATTGTAGATATCGCAGATAGATGCGGATATCTTCCTTGGGCAAGGGAGATATACAATGGAAATCCTCAAGAGGTTCAGAATGCAGGGTTGTATACCCATGTCCACACCTATGATTACCAACTTGAGGAAGATATACACATCAGAGGATGCGGCAGTGGACCCAATCTTATATAGGAATCTCATTGGATCTCTCATGTATCTGGTCAACACAAGGCCAAAGATTTGTTTCGCTGTAAATACTCTCAGTCAATTCATGGTGGAGTCGAAGAGAGTACATTGGACTACAAAGAGACATGTATTGAGGTATCTACGTGGTACAATCAAGTATGGACTGAGATATATTCGAGGTGATGGTGTCAATTTGATGGTATATACAGATGCAAACTAGGCAAGAAGGTAAGTGCATCGGAAAAGCACTTCATTGTGTTGCTTCAGTATTGGATCAAGGATTGTCTCTTGGTGCAATAAGAAGCAGAAGTTTGTGGCACTGAGTTTTGAAGAGGCAGAGTACATGGAAGCGAGCATGGCCACAAGCAAAGCTATTTGGCTTGGGAATTTGTTAGTGGGATTGTTTGGTTAGTGGTTAGATTCAACCAGTATCTGCTGTGATAATCAAAGTTGCATCAAGCTCTCTAAGAATCTAGTCTTTTATGATAAGTCGAAGCATATCAACATCAGATACCACTTTATCTGAGATTGTGTACAGTGTGGATTAGTTCATCTACAATATGTTCCCACAAATCAGTAGATTGCAAATATTCCCACGAAGGCCTCGAGCAAGGAAAAGTTTGTCTACTCTAGGGATAAGATGGGAGTAGTGGAGAACACCTTCCTTACTAAAGGAAGTGTTAGTTTTTGGTAGCAACGAACAGGTGTTCTAGTCTCTATGGTGTCTATGAGGCTAAGGAACACAAGAGGATAATTATCTCCAAGACCTAGAAAAAGTTTCTAAGGAAAATGCCTTAATTAGATTAATTAGCCAATTATTAAGTATTTTCCTAAGTCTAACTTACGAAAATTGGTTAATTAAATTAGATTAATTGAGGTAAATCGATTTTGCTCTAGAGACTTCCCAAAATGTCATTTGATAGGGTCAATATGATCTTAGCCATTGATTGTCATTAGATCATGGTCATTGATTCATCAACGACAAATTATAAGAGCAAATCGATGGGTCAGTTGGAAAGACATCAAGCAGTTCGAATTAACCAATTGCAATGATTAGCAAGGGCGCAATTTAAGCAAGGGAGACATCGACACAAGGGTTTCAGTAGAGAAGATTGGGGAGAAAAAATTTGGAGTAATTTTCTCAGTGATTTCCAGTTTCCAGTGGAAAGAAGGAGATCAATTTCATCAGCAAAAAAAAAGGTTGATTTCAGCAATGCAAGTAGCCAATTAGCAAGTGTAAGTGACAAAAAGGAGCTTGTTTCAGCCATTGTTTTAAGATCCGGCCGGCTTGGAACCGACTCGGCCAAGTTGGTCCGAGCCAGAAAAAAATTTCAACCTGGCAGAAAATTCGGTTCGGTCGACCGAGTTATGACTGACCCGGCTGAGTCATAGCATGACTCGGCCGAGTCAGTCATAACTCGGTCGGATCCGTAACTACTCGGACGGGTAGCTGACAGTGGCCAGTGAACCATAAAAACACACCCTTTTTTATTTTTTTTAATGTTTCTAAGTGTGGGGGACTCTTAAGAGGTTTATAATTAGTTTGTTGGTGTTTTGGGTCCATTCCCCTCTCCCAAACCGTAGTATTTGATCATATTGCCCTACTAAGGCTATGTTATTCATGGTAATGTTAAATTCTTAAAGTAAAAGAATGAAAACGAAGATTAAGGAGAATGTCATCCTTTTACTTAAATTTTTAACATTACCATGAAATGACTCAGGATGTTTGAGAGTGGTTCTGGCCTCATTGGATTTCATATGGAGAAAGTAGAATTTTAGATTTCATTCAAAATCCAGCAGACTTATCGATTTTTCAGGATTTCAGGATTGGGGGATTGCAATGTTTCCATTGAATTTTGTCATGTATTAGGGTATGGAACTCGTATATTATCAAGAGCACCAATCCCTCTATGTACCTTGATGTTAGTGACATTGGTTATCAAACTCCTCTGAGATTCGCTCCCAAACCGGGAGCTTCCGAAAATGTCGCTCCCACTCCCGTTTTCGCTCCCGCTACCCACTTTCGCTCCCGCTCCCAAGTAACACTAAACTAGATGATGTTGGCAACTCTAGCAGTAGCCATTAGTATTGGTCACAGACTTTTATTGTAGAGGCCATTTCTAGCCTCCTTGGTTATGTGTTTTTGTTTTGATCTCTATATCATCATCGTGTATGTATTGGACAGTGCACTGGGTGCCATTTTAATATAATGGATATATTCATGAGCCTACTTTGATCATATGTTGTCTTCTATCTATATTCTAACGCTGTGTGTTTGGAAACATGAATGAAAATCTTTAAATTTATGTGTTTTTATAAAAAATAAATATTTAATGTATTTTTTACAATGACTGAGTCATTGAAATCGAGCCGACCGAGTTGATACTGAGTCGATGTCCGAGTCGGAGTTTTAAAACATTGGTTTCAGCTTTTCAATGTCGGATCTATCACCCAGAGGCAATGCGAGTTAGTCAAAAGAGGTGTGGGAGCCAGTTTTGCTTGCAGAAGAATTTTCCCAAAGGCGGTGCAAATTTCTAGAGCATGCAGCGCGAGTTGCAGAGCCAGTGCAAGTTGCCAGGAGAAGTGCGAATTACACAAGGATGCCGAATACACCTACAAAGGGAAGCCTTTAAGTTTTCATATCATTTTTGTGAAGAGAAAAATATTTGTTGGAGCTTTGCCAGTGAGAGGCATACAGATTGTAATTCTCAATTTTTGTTGAAGATTTAATCATAAAACCCTCATATGTAGAACTGATTTTCCCCATATTGGGGTTTTTCTAGGGACATTTGTCCAAAAATATTGGCGTCATCTATTTTGTGTGTGTCCATTATTTCTCAATCCCTGTATTTATTTGTGAAAATTGCAGTAGTGATTAAATCGTTATTTGTCGTAAATAAATTATGAAGACAAATAATCTCCAGTAGATAGAAGATTAAATTCCAGTTGCTACAATTAAGGAAATTTCATGGCAAGAAGGATGTTGTGAGGGTGGGTTGTTTATGCAAGCCCTAAGTACAGTCACCTTGGAGCAACAAGTGGACAGTTAGAGGGCAGACGTTTGAAGTCCCTAAGAGCATTCATTCTTGGAGTAGCTAGAGGATTGACCTATGTTTAGTCTTCTTGTAGCAGCAAGAGGATTGATAGAAGGCAGTTTTTTGAGCTAAAGATGCAAGCCATTCTAGAGCAGTAGAAGAAATTGTGAGCAACAGTGGAAGAGGTATTGGAGCAGCAGTATCGTTTGCAAGTATAAGTGGCAAAGGACCTACTACGTGTTCAAGGCAAGTGGACTGAAAGGGCTGGTGTAAGTGCTCCTTCAGCAAGTAAGTCAAGTGTCTTATTCAAGGGAAGATTGATGTTCATGTGTTGTTGACATCAATCACTAATTTTTTTCTTCTATCAAGGCTAATTGTAAGGGCCATGATCCCTAGTACGAGAGCCCTATGTTTGTTGTATTAAAGTTGTAATATAACAAATTTTGGGTTGTGAAAATTTCTTGCGTGCTACATTGATTCAATGTTGTACATTTTCCACTGTGCAAAGTGCTTGTGTTGTGGCATTTTAGCATGTTTGTGATCATGTTTTAGACATAAACCGGATTCTAAAGTACAAAGGAAAAATCAACATTGCGCTACTACCCGGTTGTTATAACTCGTTGTTGATGTCTGAATGATATGATCTGCCTATCGAAAAGGGAAATGGTTTGGAAACATCTCTAAGGTCTCTGAAGAGGGGAATTGTCCCTCTGGTCTACATAAATCTAGAGCTAGAAGCAATATTGTCATAAGCTTGTCTCTTAGTGCCCCTCACTGATGGGAGCATCATAAAGGAGGTAATCCAATAAACAATATCTGGCCTAGGAGGTTGGTGAGTGTGGGTACGAAATCTGAGGGCCTCCTACATGTAAAGGGCTAAACATCTCTAGTGTGTTTTCAATTTGCATTTAACTAGGAATCTTTTAAAATTGAACTTTTGAATTAAGACAGGTTCTCACCAGGGTTGCGGAGAAGTGCCCCCTCCTCTCATTCGCTCCTAAAGTGCGCTTCGAACGGAAGCACTTAGGGAGAAACCCCAGGGGCGCGCTCCTGAATCACTCCCGTTTGGAAGCAATTTTCAGGAGCATGCTCCTGCCAAAAAAAATTCGCTCCCTAGTCGATCTCGCCAAAATAAATTCTCTCCCTCCCTAGTGCTTTCATAGGTGGTTAATACTTCTTCTACAAAGAGGGTGTTGGAGCACCTATAGCTTCATCCACAATGTCAAAAAAAATTGCCTCAATGAAAACCGAGCAGAAAGCTTGGTTTATGTACACTACAACTTTAGGTTGTTGACACATTATTGTGAGCAGGGTCAATTTGATAGAGCATATATCACTTAGAACTTGGTACAACCTGAAGGGGGATAATTTGGAGGATGGCACCTTACATTTAGAAGAGTTAGAAGCAGATTTATTTTCTTTTCTTTGCAAAAAAAAAAAAAAATCGCTCTACTATTCAACACCCTTGTCAAAGTATGTGACAAAGCTAGTGAGAAGGAAAAGGGTTGGAACAACAAATTTTACATGTTCCCATTGTAAAACAACCTACACTAGTTCATATACTTGTGTAAGAAAGCATCTCTACAAGTGCTAGCAAAAGATAGGAATAGATACAAACTAATACCCAGCCGCAATATGATTCCCTTGAACAAACCAAGGGTTTCCTTCTAGGACAAAAGACCCTTAATTAACATAACTTATAGTGTCAGACCTTTCTCCTAATGAATGGTCTAGATTGACTACAAAATTACAATATTTTACAACGCAATTTTCTCAAAAATTACCTTTCAGGGGCACTGCCCTCAAACCCCTGTCGGGGGGGCTCAAAGGTTGTTGTCGCTCCCCCCTACAACAATAATGGGGGGGCAAGCCCCTCCCCCACATCCCCCCATAAGTGTAATGGCCCACCTACAACTACAAACAAAATTTGGATATTAACATACATACGAGGCATCTGTATGATAGCTACATATGCATGAACCACATGTATTGCACTAGTAGACATATTGGCTAATACTAGAAAATGCCTAAGTTAGGGTAATGAATTAATTATCGAAATAAATTTCCATCTCACTAGAATATAATAAATATGTCATGTTAGGTACTTGATATATATATACCACCCTTATATACCAAAAGAAAATATAATTTACATTACAAATTAGATTCGAGTAAAATAAATAATATAATAATGTAATTTAATTAAAATTATAAATAAGGTGAATTAAATTAATTAAAATTTTAATTAAATTAATAAAGTAATGTTAAATTAAACTAATCAAACAAATTCTATGTAGCCTATCCTTTTAAAAGAAAATCTACACAATCAAATCTATAAAAATCATTACAAGATCTTTGACATGCAGAGTTCCACGTAACAAGGAGTGACATGTTGATTTTTGGTAGCATCGGATGTGCTCTAAGTCTCAAATTTTGCAAGGAGGCCTGGGCACATGTATTCTAAAGAACCCAGAAAGCGTTTTGGAAAATTCCACCCAGAAACAGTTTTATTAAAATAATTAATTATTTTTAATGGGACCCTAAGTCTAAACTTAGAAAAATAAAATAATTAATGGGTATTAATCTAACTGTGGGTGTAGCTTCTAGAAGAAGACGAGGATCAAGCATAAATGATCTTAGCCATTGATTAGCTTCTAATCTGGGTCGTTGAATATCAACAAGGAGATTATTTAAGGAAGCTTGAGGGTCATTTGGAAAACACATTGAGTGGAGATCAGAAGATCGAATTTCTAAGGCACAACAGTTGTCACGAACCGAATTCGAAGTGATCATTTGCAATGAGAGGTAGGGATAGTTCCGGTTGGAAATTTCTCCTAATCTGAGAATACTCAGCAGAGGAGGCAGAGAGAGATCCAGGAGAGGCAGCGCAGAGGCTAAGTTGCCAGTGTAGGCTGACGCAGAGGTAGCGCAAAGCCTTGAGGAGGTTTGTATTTTCACTGGAGGAATCGATTTCTGAAGCCAGAAACCACGGTGTGAGACCAGGAGATGGAAATCGAAGTTCCTGGGAGGAAAATTGATCAGCAGAGGGAGTGACATTATCCCTAGACGCTGTGACACTGGGCTGACACAGTCACTGCGCAGAGGCAACAGGGGAAAACCATCTTGTGGCTAGATCAGTCGGGATCGCCTGTGATAGTGTGAGTTACTTCTCACTATTCTTTTGTCAGTGATATTCTTTGTACTAGATAGCCAGTAAAGCATCTAGAGATTGTATTCAAAAAACTACTACTTAATAATAAAACCCTTAGCTGCTGCACCGGTTTTCCCGCATTGGGTTTTTCCAGGGACATTTGTCCAAAAATAACTATATAGATGTGTGTGATGTTTATTTCTCTCCTATTATATATTTAGTTTCCACAGTTTTTATTTGTGTAGGCTGCGGTGTATTTAATTCAATATTTGTTGTAACACACAGCAAGTAAATTGGTTAATCAAATTGACAATTAGAAGAATTAACATCAGTTGTTGCAGTAGGAATCGGGTAACCGATTTTTCACATGGTATCAGAGCAAGTGCAGGTGAAGCAAGAAGAACAATGCTAGAGAACCCAGCGCCGAGTAGAAAAGGAGGTCGAAAAAGCTGCAGGAGACAACAGTTCGAATCCCTAGAGGGGTTTGAGCAGTCCTAGCCGAAGGGCTGAATTTCGAGGCAGTCTCTCTCTGAGTGAGTCGATAGAGAGAAGGCCTTCCAGATCGAAATCATGTCGTGGCAGAGGGAGCAACACTGAAGCCTCAGCGTGAGGAAGAGCTGGTGGGACGCAGTTTTTCTGCAAGTCGTTTTGCTAGGCAGAAAGACATCAGAAGAGAAGAGAAGCACAGTGAGGGAACTTTTCCTCAGTAGACTTCCTGCCAAGAAGTCTGTTCTCTTATTGGCTGAGCAGTAGCGGTAAGAGCAGAGTGGAGTAGTTCGACAATTTTTCGTGGCAAAGATGGCAACCAATGGGCTAAGAGATCAGAACAAGTTGGATGGAGCATCCAGCTACGCCATCTAGAAGGCAAGGATGTCATTCCTTCTAGACAAACATGCTCTCAAGACATATGTCAACAACGTGGTGGTTGTGCCTGCAGATCAAGATCTGCTGAAGAAGTACAAATCAGAAATGGCGAAGGCAAAGAGAATGATCCTCGACGAAGTGAAGGATCATGTAGTCTGTCACATCGTTAGCAGAGGGACAGCTAAGGAGATGTGGGATGCATTGTCTACACTGTATCAGGTATCTTCCAAGCAGCGGAAGATGTACTTAGAGCAAAAACTAAGATCTGCACAGATGTAGAAGGGGGAGCGAGTGGATTTGTTCCTCACGAAGCTTCAGGAGACCCGAGATAAGTTATCAATTGTGGGGTCTACATCTCAAGATTCTGAGTTGGTTAGACTGGCCCTCAATTTTGTCTCAAATTAGTGGCAAGTCTTTGTCCAGAGTATCTTGGGCAGGGTGACTTTGTTGAATTGGGATGAGATGTGGGCAACTCTCAAGCAAGAGGAGTTGAGGAGAGACTTGGTCAAGTGTAAGCTTGACGAAAGCAGCAGCAGTGGGTCGAAGCCCAAAGAGGAAGATGAGAATGCAGCCCTTGCATCGAAGGGACAGCAGGAGCAATGGAGCCAGAAGAAGGACATCTCGAAGATAAAGTGCAGGTGTGGTGAGATGGGTCACTACGCAACACAGTGTCCTCTCGGAAAGAAGGAAAAAGATGAGAAGCACGATCCGAAGGCTGCACCAGCGAAGATCGAGGAGGAGGAGTTCGCCATGACAGCCAAGATACCTCCAGGAAGGAGGTGGGCTGATTTAGAGTTGTAGTTTGAAAGACTGCATGGAAGCTGATATGGTTTAGCTTGCAAATATTATCCATCATTGAAATTTGGCATCTTTAGATTGTTTTCCTTTCGTTTTGGGTTATAATCACTTTCTGGTTTTGCATTTTTTAGCACAGAACACCCATAGATTGTTGCATACTAGTGACTATGTTTAGTGATTTTATCATATAGAATCACTTTTTAGGCTTGTTTGCTCACTGCCTACTCATCAGACTTGCTGATTTTTCATCTGATTTCTTTATGACAGCAGCATACCTAGCTAGTTTGAGGTCATGGAGTATCATTGCATACCTTATACTTTTAAGGGAACCCCCCCTGCAGTTAGAAAAACACCAACCCAAAGCCAGACAGTTTTGCAGTGAGGTTGTAATTGGCTCTATACATAGGAGTTATCCAGATTCTTCCCGGATCTGCAGGTAAGAATTTCTGGGTGATAACACTCACTATTGGTTAGAAGTTTAAGAAGTTATAGCCAGTAAAACCACCTCTCCCTAAATGCAAACTTCGACTAATAATTAGCCATACTACTTTGATCATGTTCCAAAAGGCCAATTTTATTCAAATAATGTGTCGTTTCTTCTTTCTATCTTAACCATATGCTTTAAAAATCCAAACTTTATAAGAATAAATAAAAACAATCATTCAAACTAAATTCTAGGAGAAGAATAAATAAGTCAAGAATAAACTGATTCATGATATTTAGAAAGGTGAAAAAGAAACCTTGGTTCCATATCTGTGCCGACTCCAAAAAGATCTTCATATGGACCCCAATTAAGCTGTGACTACCAAAGGTAAACAATCACTAAAAAAACATAAGAAGAAAATACATACCTCATAAAATTCTTATAAGAACAAAACTAATCATTTGAATGCAAACAATTTTTCCATGGAAAAAGTTTTTGCCACTCAGAAACAATTGTTGGAATTAACATCCACCAATCTATCTTAATGATCTTTGGCTTCTCCATCTCCATATTTAAACTTAGAAAGGTCCCTAGACAACTTTTGTTATCAAATATGTAATGTTTGTGAGACTATTACAGAAAAGCTAAAATTCAAAGTAAAACATATTGAAATATCGTTTCAGATAACATTGTATTTCCATCCATTACTATTCATGCATTGTACGAACTAACAGGCCGGCATTCTAAAATAATTCACAATATATTCAATAACAGTGTGAACATTTCTTCAGTATGGTAAGATAACTGCAAGTATTCATGAATGCTGTCAAGCCAAGCAAGCAAGTTATAAAATTGCCCCTAGCGGGTCATGTTACAAGTGTCCAGCATCATTTCCAACATGACAAAGCAATTTTCCAATAGATAAAGAAAGGAGGAAGGAATTCACTCTCCCAGACTGAATCTCTCATGACAATGGCAAGACACTTACTAATGTAATGGGCCACAGACCCCTAATTGTCTCTTGTTGCATTTTAGGAAAAAGTTGAATCAATCCCTACTTGAGGGATTTAGAAAGTCTACCATAACTGAAGACCTTAGTTGCCAAATGAAAGTTGCATGTCCCTTAGCACCACCTTCTTGCCATCCTTCATAAACTACATCTCCATCTGCTGGTAATCTGTAGTGTAGCACCCAATAGAGATAAGCCATTGAACTCCCAGCACGACATTGCTGTCATGAACATTGGTCACAAAAAAGTCATCTGTAACAGTGTAGTTTCCGATCATCAAGCTCATCTTGGGGATCATCTGTTTGCACTGCATAAACTTGTTTCCTAGTATCTTATGGAAAACCCCTCAAAATCTGTGGTGGCTAGCCCTCTCATGGATACATAACCAGCATCTATAAAATTGTGGGAGGCCCCACCATCAACTAGGATTGTTGCCCTCTGCCCCTGTATGGTTCCTCGAATCCTAAGTGTGAAATATCGAGGAATCCTAGTGAGTGTAGCGACAATACTGCCCTTGTCTCCCTCCCGGGACTGCTCACCCTCCAACTCTCGAAGCTCCTGTGGTTGGTCCTGCTCATCTTCCTCATCCTCACTAGCGGAGAACACCTCAATCTAGTGAGATTTCCCCTTTGTCATACATATGTGCCTTCGTGCCCAAGGTTCTTGGCAGGTGAAGCATAGCTTCTTTCTTCTGAGATCTCTTCTAGTCTCCTCATCCAGCTAGTTTCTTCTGGACCACTCCTTTTGAGGAGGATGTATGTCCTTCCCTTTAAAATTTAAATAGGAAAGCTGGCTTAGTAGGGGCCTTGGTCTTGGGAACCGAGTCCTGCATATCCCTCATTTTGTTGATTGCTTCCTACAAAGAAGTGGGTCTATAAGATCTGACCACCCCACAAAGAGGCTCTAGCAATCCCTCAACAAATAACATGATCCTCTTGCTCTCTGACAATTCCGTACCATTACGGACAGTCTTAAGAACTCCGATATATAGCTCTCTCGGTCACCTACCTGTCAGAGTTGTGCTAGTTCCCTGAAGTGGATCTTTGGATCTTTTCTATCAAATATTTCAATAAGCCTTCGTGTGAATTCAGTGTATGATGTAATGCCTGCATGTCCCAATGTAATCAAGTCATGAAACCACCATTCTTGTGCGCCCCCTTCCAAGTGTAGCGTAGCAAACTTAATGGCATATGCTTTTGTCATATGGTTAGTTGAAGATAAGTATCTAATTTCTGTACACAAGTCCTGGCAGAGCACTTAGAGTACCCATAAAAGCTAGGAAGAGTCATTTTTCCCACGGCCCTTTGTAGATCCTGATTTTGGTGGTGGTTCTTGGAAGGCATCATTGGTTTACACCTATCTCTCCAATTGCAAAATTCAATAAGGGTGACGCTTGCATCCTGGGATTTAATGCTTGATATGCCTCTATATCTACTGCAAATGCTTTTGCTTCTGCTGCCACAGTATCTTGTTCCTCAGCTGCTTCCTCCATGAACTGGGGCATGGTGGGTTTGTGCAAATGAGGGTGCCTTTGTGAGCCGGTGTGAGCATATGTATGGCTTCCCTTGCCTGAAGATGAACCCCCATAATTGTCTTGCTAACCTTGATTCCTTAAGGAAGCTCTAGCCAACTGCTCAATCAAATCAAATGTGATCTTTTGCCGCCTTTCAAGCTAGTTAAATGATGCCTTCTGTTGCTTTGCCATCTCCTTAATAGCAGCTTCCATTTCATTGATATCCTCTTTGTCCCCCATGGTTTCTTCCTCCGGTCCTAGATCTCTATTTCTTTTTCTTGGTGGCATCACTTAGGCCCACAGCTGGCCAAGACCATGCTCTGATACTACTGTAATATACCCAAGCAAAAATTCATGCAAATTTTCCACAATTTTGAAACTTTCTCTTTGACACCTTTCTACAAACAGTGAGCATGCAAATTCTGGAAAACACTTGATGCTTGCTTCAGCCAATAAGAAGGTGAATATTTTCTTGATCTACAAATAGCACAATGCTTGGAAAACACAGTTTAGCACTTCTGAATTAGCTCGGCCTCCTAGACAATGTATCTTGTCTTCCAAATAAGGTCTGCTACAGCACTTTAATTTGCTTCAAGAAAGGACTGATATACCAAGAAACTACTCTAGCCAATGCAGTGAATTCAATTTGAGTCTACTCCAAGTGAATTTGGCCTACTGATTTGGAGGAGAAACAATAGCAGATCCACAACCCAAATAATGGAGATTACCCTTCAAAGAATTCAGACTATATTGTAGATGAATTTGGCCCTCCAATTGCAAGAAGAAACTCAGCTTGTATATTATTTATATAGGTTCCAACTCCTGAAATTACCAAGTGTGCCCACGGGGTTTTGGATTGACGGTGAATGGGTGCACTGTTAAGGCACTCCTTGCGATAGGTCACTGGTTCAAATCCCTGGTGGGTGCTTACCTAGCCAAAAAAAAAAAAAAATTACCAAGTGCGTACTCCTCCAGGGGCTTCAGATATGTTTGATGATTATCTCAAGAGAGATGGCTCAAATTACTGAAGGATATCCTTAGCAATGAGCACAATTTGATTATAACCCATAGGATTCGACCCCTTAATATAACAATGACTCAACTCCAAATGACAATAATCCTCTTGAGAATTCAGTCTTGTCACCTTGTGCAAGAAATTTGGAACAAGTATGTCTGTCAAGTTGAGCGAATGGCTCAAGGAACCCCAACTCAGCCTCTACTAATTTGTTGTGCAAATGATTTGGAAAATGTCGACTGTCAAATAGTGCAAATAGTACTAAAGGATCCTGTTACCCACCATTTTGTGGGTGATATACCTAGGAGAAATTTTTTTCTCCAAGATGGTCCTCAGCCGACAGCCAACAGCCACCAACTAGCTCGTTGTATCATTTTTCTGCCACCTAAGCCAGCCATGTGTTCCTTCACCCATCTGCCATGATCGTATGTTTGAAGGTGGGTCTCCCGAACCTAAAGGTATGACTTTTCATTTGGCAATTGAGTATTGTAGTTTGATTATCATGGACACTTTTGGGCATGGATTAATGGGGGGATTCAGCGGAAAGAATGGGCTAGGTCTATGCTCTTGTCCCCTAGACCCTCTTTGGATATTAACCTTGGATTCTAGTCCCGTGGGATCCATTTTACTAACCATTTGGCTTTAGGGATTGTATTTCACGGGAAACCCTGATTTTGGTTGCGTGGTCCTGCTCCCTTAACCGCATATATTACCCCCTTTCCACTCATTATTACCCCATTCATCATTTTTCCCACCTGGGTCCACATTCCTCCACGGGATCCACATAGGGTTAGCTTTCCCCTTCCCCTTACCATACCTTGGGTTAGGCCTAGAATGATGCCCCAGAAGTTGATGCAGCTAAAAAAAAAGCATAATTAGCCACATTCAACAAGAAAATGTACCACAAAATGCAAAATATGGTCGAGACAAACACATTTATCATGTGGGCAAAATCCAATACATGAGTTCTACCCCATCATCATGGCCATCACCCAGGTTCCATGAGCCTCCTTCATCATATAGGAACCCATGATTGTCCCAACCCCTAGTGGGCAATGAACCACCCTACCTTAAAAGGGGGTATTCACTGTTATATCTCACACATCATGTTCTTACCCTTTGAGCCCTAAGCAGTTAATCAAAGAAAAAATCATAAAAAGGCAAAAGGCATATAAAGAAAGGTGGAAAAATCAAGGTTGAGGCACCTCATGTACCACGATTGCTCCCTCCTATACATTATATACCCAAGTGTGGGCTTCCATTTTATTAGCTACTCTTATACCCCAGCATGTGGCCCAGGGTTGCCCCTTCTCATCCCCTATTTCATCCACCTCTCTATCACATACCACCACCTTTTAAAGGAAGTACCTTGAACATGTTAACCCCTTTTAGAAGTAGAAACCACCTAATAAGATACTTGGTTAGCCCCATTTGGAGCATGGAAACATTAGCACATGCCAAAGCCCATTATGGAAGGATAGGCCATTATGAAGTCCCTATTGAAATTTCCAAGTCTAACACGTCAGAAATTTTTCTGCACTATCTGGTTTATTTCTCCTACTTGTTAATTACTGAACAAGTTATTTAACCATATAAATACCGAAATAAACACAATGCAGTCTCAACCATCTACAGATCAACAACTGAAAGAAATAGACAAACACACCAGGGACACCGTTATTTTTGGATAATCGTCCTCGGAAAGACCCAACTTGGGAAAATTGGTGTCGCAGTTCTTAGGGTTTTATTATTATGCAGCTTTTTTGAGTACAACTGGGTGCCAAACTGGCTCACCCTACAAAGAAAAATAATCTGACAGTACTACCTCTCTTTGAAAGCAGATATTATGAAGTCTACTCCACGAAACCCTCTCCAGTGCCTCCCTAAGGCACTGCGTCAGCCCTCTTGGCCTCTGCATCAGCCTGAAACCCTTTGCGTCAACCCTCTGAGGTTCTACGCAGCTTCTCTAGCCTTCTACGTCACTTTTGTAGCCTCTGCGTCACTCACGCAAGCCCTCTGTCCCTCTGCGCAGTCACTGTTGGCCTCTGCGTGGCTTCCTCTAGCTCTGCGTCTGCCTCTCTGCCTCTGCGCTAGTCTTCCAGCGCTATCTCTACTTCTCTGTTATGCCCTCACTGCCCCTTGCTGCAACTGACGCTCTGGTGTATTTCCAACTGACCCTCAAACCTCCTCTTATACTTTTTTTTGTTGAGTCTTCAACGGTCGAGATTGCATCTCTAATCAACGGCTACTATTAAATTTGGCATGATCCATGTCATTTAGAACCTTCTAACCTAGTTTTATATTAATACCCATTAATATTTTTATTTTCCTAAGTTTAGACTTAGTAACCCATTAAAAATATTAATTATTTTAATATTTCCTTCACCGGGTAGAATTTCCCCAAACCATTTCTGGGTCTTGGAGATCTCATGTGCTTTAGCCTCTCCACCAGTTTTCATGGCTCGAGCACATCTGATGCTACCCCAAATCAACAGTCCCCACTTGTGGTCCATGGATGGTAAGCTCTTTTACTCTATTTCTCTAATGACTTGTTATACTACAAAGCTAGGGGACACATTGGATCTTATGCAGGATTGCAGATGGTCTACATCTTGGGTTTGGTCTCCCTATACAGGGTCCTAACCCTCCAGAGGGCTACATTGGCATATGTAAGGTGTGCGTTGAGAGCCATGGGCCTCCACAGCAGTAGACATCACTCCGTGGATCCCCGAGGATGTTCATACAATGCTCGAGATTCACCCATTGGACGAGGAAGATGCACATGGTTCACCTTAGCCTAGCGAGCCCCACAGATGTACCATGCACTTGGCAGTTGACTCAAGACTTGTAGGATGATGTGGCATCACCTACACCATCATCAAAGCCCTTACAGATGATCTACAGGCATCTTCAACTCATTTGGAGACCCATGAGGTTATTATTATGTCCCCACACCCACTAGGAGCACCACAAGTTTATGGTTTGGAGAACAAGGGGCCAACCCCTTGTCCATCACTTTTGAGGGTCCTATTCTTCATTATGGCACCTATGGACCTCATCAGGCCTCTTGGAGGGCCCTACGACATGTATTAATTATCATTTGACTTTCATTTGTGAGCTAGTTTGGTGGGCTTGTCACCAAAAGTTAGGTTATTAGCACATTATTTTGTTTTTGGGGCTTAATTAGGCCTAGGAGACTAATTCGAACTCCTCATTAATGTATAAATACAAGTGAGATGAGTTCATTTGCTCATCATCACTTCGGATTGGATCTCTTTTCTTCTTGAGAATTTCGCACTTTTTCTTGGAGTATGAATTGGAGCTTTATGGATGAATTTGGATGTTTGCATATGGTTTATCTTATCTTGGAGCTTCTCTATTGTCAAATTGTGGATGGTTGGATATGTTCTATTACATGTAAGTACATGATTTTAATGCTATTTTTATTTTACTTTGTCATATACATCGGAGTGGGAATTTCACTATTTTCAGGGCTAATCGTTACATGCATTTACTGCTTAAATTATGGAATGTTGTCTCTATATAGCATCTCTCAATGTATGGACCATGTAATTTTGAATGAAATTTCCTAGGGATAATTCTATCTATGAAGTCGAAGTATAAGTTGTAAGGTTGCTTCCCTTTTCCCTAGAAGACAAGCAAAGTAGTCTTAAGGCCTCTTTGATCAAGACACAAGGTCCTCATTCATATTTATCCTAGACTCCATTCTCCCAAGACTAAGGCACTGATCTACAAAGAGGTGGTCACTCAAAAACCAACTCTTTTTCACCTTCTTCTAAGTCTAGCCAAGTTGGGTCACCTAGGGCATCACTTTCCCGACAAAGTAGCCCTTCAAAAAGTTCGATCTCCTAGCCTCTCCTGCGCTGGTGTGTCCTTAAGGCCTCCTCCAATTTTCAAGCCATTCTGACGGTGGAGTTGTGAGATAACCCAAGCCCTAGCTCCGAGATCAAACTTTGCCCTAGCATCACCAAGTCTAGTACCTCATAGGATCAATTTGACACCTTTAAGTGAAAATTCTTGATTTGATCTTTCCCCCTCCTTGTCTAGGTTAAGAACATCATTGGTTGCAAAATTATTGCCCCTTAACCTAGGCTGGGTCCACTTGGTCCCGTGTGGTCCCGAATCTTTGAAAAGTCAAATCTTCAAGAACCATTCGGGAAGTCAAGTTCAATAAGGATTTTAGGATTGGGAAACTCTTTCATAAGGTATATTCCTCTAAACCTAACCCTCAAGTCCTCACCTCCTCCTAGAAATCTTTGTACCTTGCCTGATAAGCAGGAAAGCTCTATTCTTAAAACCCCTTCCAGGAAAAGGATTACAAGGATCACTTCATATTCATTGGTCGATTTATCCTTTACATGTGACCTTCTATATATACCGAGTCTCCTCCCATCGGTAAAAGTCCGTAAAGAGTAGGGAGTCTTAGCTGAGGTGACAGTGGGCTAAGTCTCCGTTGTTGCCCTTGATCTAATAGTTGTCCCTTTAAGAGTCCCTTTTAGGCCCCTTGCTAGTTTGAGAAATAACAAATCCAATTCAGCCTCTAAAAATTTGTGTATATCCTTTGGCACAAATCGTCCTCCTAGCAAGAATAATTTTACGTTCAAATTTCAGTGCCTTTTTGGTGGAGAAAAATCGACCCATTGGGAAGTTAATTTAGCCACTTCAAACTAATCAATTTCGGCCCCCATATCTGGAAGAACTTCGACCTTTTTTATAGGTAAACTCAGCCTCTATGAATCTTGTCCTCCTCCAAATACTCCTTAATGTTGAAGTTTGCCTACAACATAACTCAATTACATCTTCAAAATAACCTCTAGAAATAATCCATCTGTTGATTTTCTATGGCACCTGCTAGAATTAAGTTTTTCCTCACCTGATAACTACTTCAATGATCAATTTAAGCATTAGTTTCACATAACATTAAATTCGATATCATTTAGGCAGTTATACAGAAGAAAACAGCAACTAATAAACATGAAAGAGCAGTAATAAAGATACGAGACACAGAAAATTAGGCACACAACCAGGGCAAAACCGACAAGGGGAAAACCTAGAAAAAGTTCTTCCTTATGAGAGAGAGAGAGAGAGAGTTTCCAAATTCATCAATACATCATAAATACCAAATAGCATAATAATAGTCAAACCAACAACCAAAATCATGATCAAATGCCATGTAAAAATCCAACTCCCTGAAATTTCGGCCCTCCCTGAAATTTCGGCCTCCTCCTAAAATTTCGGACCTCTTGTAATTTTTTTGGATCAGAGATATATGAGACCAAGAAGATATGTCCAAATGAGGAGAAAGTATCTCCTTTATATAGCCTTCAAGTGGGGGTCGAATGGGTGCCACTTAGGAGCCCAGCCGACCTAACAAATTTGGAGGCAAATTCAAAAATTCAAATTTCCATTTATTTTTCAAGATGAAAATATTGACCATGGCTATCATATTTTTCAACACTCCTTCTTAGCCAGGGAGGTACTTTTCATTCTCTCTCTCAAGATCAATCTTCCCGACCAATCATAGTTCTCACAACCCACAGCCTAAGGAAGAGATCATCAGTTTCCTCATAAGGAAAGATACATAGCATCCATTTCAAATCATCTCGCCAACCAAGAGGTCTCGCAACACACAACCTAAGGGAGGAACCAACAATTCATCTCCCAAACTATAAGGTCTCAGAGCACACAGCCAACAGGGGGAATCAACAATAAATCTCCCGGACCATAAGGTCTCACGGCACATAGCCAACAGGAGGAATCAACAATACATCTCCGGGACCACAAGGTCTTACAGCACACACCCTACAGGAGGAATCAATAATACATCTCCCGAACCACAAGGTCTCATGGCACACAGCCTACACGAGAAATCACACAATACATCTCCCGGACCACAAGGTCTCACAGCCTACGGGACGAATCAACAATACATCTCCCTGACCACAAGGTCTCATGGCACCCAGCCTACAAGAGAAATCAACAATACATCTCCCAGACCACAACGTCTCACGGCACACAGCCTACAAGAGGAATCAACAATATATCTCCTGGACCACAAGGTCTCATGGCACACAGCCTACAGGAGATGGTCCATAATATGATGCTATGTAATTAGTGCTCCCTCTTCAAGTCATTCCAGATTCTTCACATAAATATCAGCAACCAATACATCATCAGAAATGTAGCCATGGTGGATCTCAAATATTTCAGCAAACCAAAGCATTCAGCTGTTCATTTAGCTTCAGTCAAGGCTTCTCTCAAAAGCAAACATCAACAGCTATCAACAGACAATAATAGATTTTAGTAGTGGCTTCTCACAAAAGCAATCATCGGAACCACAGAAGTGAATATCAATATCCATAGTCGAATCCAGCAAATAACAAGTGGCTTCTCATAGAAGCAAGCATCAACAACCATAGTAGAATCCGGCAAACCATAATCCAATCCAGCAGATAACAGGTGGCTTCTCATAGAAGCAGGAATCAACAACCATAGTAGAATCCAACAGACCATAATCAAAACCATCAGATAACAAGTGGCTTCTCACAAAAGCAAGCATCAACAACCATAGTAGAATCCAATAGACCACAATAGACTTCAGCGAAAAATATCATCATCAACGAACCAATCAGAGAATCAACCAAGTCAATATCAAAGTCTTGCATCTTCTTCAAATCATTCATCAGGGAGATGTCGATGGACCTATAGTCCATTGTGCTAAAGATATCACCAGGCTCATGCCTTTACAAAAGCAACTCCCTCTTACACAGAAGTCCTTTACATAAAAGAAAAATTGTGGGCTCATCTTTAGTCTATCAACATTGCTCTTCAAAACTTCTATCCATCTTCATAGATCAAAAATGTGCTTTAATCAGGTTGTTCTTGTTTGCTCCCTCGAAGTCCAATCACGTGCATTCTCGTCACATTGTTCTTCCATTCATTTCTAACGATTGCCAGACCCTGGAAATCTCCATTGTGTACCTACAATCCTCACTAGGAGGCCATGGAAGAACAAGAACAACCAAGAAACTTATAATGAAGAAATCAATTAGAAATAATCAAGATAATACATATCTTTAGAGAGTGTATCAGCGCCCTCTTGATCATAGCCTTCTCAAATCTAGTCAGCCTTGTCCACATCATTAAGGATTAACTTCGTTATACCATCATCAAGGAGTCCACAACATCAAAGAGTTCATGAGTTCACATCGTCTTCATCAACAATGAGGCCACATCATTATTATTAACGAGTCCACATCATCATCATCATCAAGGAGTCTATATTATCAACGAGTCCATATCTTCATCATCATCAAGTAATCCACATCATCACTGAGTTCATATCATCATCATCATCAAGGAATCTACATCATTAACAAGTCCATATCTTCATCATCATCAAGTGGTCCGCGTCGTTAAGCAACCATCATCATCATATCATCATCAAGAAGTTGACCTCCTCCATATCATTATTGAGAAATTCATTCAGGGAATTCAATCTACATCATCATCAAGGAGTCCACAACAAAGAGAATTAAACTTGTGAAGCGAAATGTTTGGCTTGCGACGACAACAAAGTTAACGAAAGCTTCATGGCCAAAGGTCAGATCATACTGGCTCTGTGCAATAGTGGAGCAGCCAAAGGATCGAACAACTCTGATACCAATGTAACAAACAAAGTTCGTATACACAGTAGAATAATCAAAAGATATACATATATCCATTATAGGACAATAATTTTTATAAAGAGAAGTACAAAAGATATGAGATATGAGATGATTTGATTACTACTGAAGGTCCCATATATATAGCTAGGCAAGTACCCTTTCATGAATGGTCATGTCCATAAAGGCATGCCCCTTCACTACTAATTATTAGTTAATTAATCATTATTCATTATTATTATTATTATTTACAAGGAATCAATCATCCACATTTTCAAGGAGTTCACATCAACAAAGAGTTCACATCCACATTATCAATGAGTCCATAGCAGCATCAAAGAGTTCACATCCACATCATCAAGGTGTTCATATCATCAACAAAGAATCTATAGAGTCCATGTCATCTAGTCCACATGGCACATCATCATCAAAGAGTTCATGTTTACATCATCAACAAAGAGTTCAGTCATCAAGGAATCCACATCATCATCAATGAGTTCACGTTTACATCATCAGCAAAGAGTTCACAGAGTCCACATCATCATAAATGAGTCCATATCATCAACAAGGAGTCATTGTCATCATCAAAGAGTTCATTCTATTATCAACAACATATATCATCCAGAAGTATATATCAACATTAAAGTGTTAGGGTTTCTTCTATCAATCGGGCATGATGGTTCATAAGCCTTTCTCCAAACCCTACCTAGGGTTTATAGATCATGAACAATTTAATGTCAGTATTAATTAAAATAATAAAAAGAAACACAAGATACTTATCTTTTTCGGATCAAGATAGCTCCCGCTTGATTCCAATGTCCAAATCAACCTTATCATCAAGATGTCAAATCTTTTAGCAATCAATTCATAAGCCCAAAATTTTCTCAACCCTTAATATCGAGGTAGGGTTAACAGCTATTGGCTTGGGTTAGCAATTTGGACAGCTAGGGTTTTAACTTCAAACCTTAAACAATCTATCAGCCTACACATCCTTGCAATCGTTTTCCAGCTTCATCATCTGCATTTCAATATTAATATCAGTCCTAGGTTTTTTTTTGTGTTAAGAGTTATTGTTCATATCAAAGATACACTACTATACATCAGAGTGCCATTGCTATATGTCATGTCAAGGTCACTGCCATCACGTTTACAGCCATCAAGATCATCATCAAGGTCACTGCCATATCATCAAAGTTACATCCACATCATCAATGCTCACAGAAGAGAAATTAACTTGTACCACTGCCATGTCATGCCTTTGGAAGAGACAACACATACCATTGTTATAACTTTGCATCATCCCTGAGAGAAACCCACTCGGATTGTAGTCATACCTTGGATTATATCTCAGAAGAGAGACTCACATTACTCAAAAAGAGTAATTTATATTACTGTCATACCGTAGGAGTTAATTCGCACCTTCGAACCATCAAGGATAAGCTTCAGAATACTGAGCAGAAGTGTCTTGGATCAAAGTCATAAGCAACTAGCATTGCTCATGAGAATAAGGTCACTAACCTATTCACAATGCACAACTTCATATTACATGGATTGATGTCACTCCATATCAACAGAGATTAAGTCTTTGTATCATCAAGGGTTTAGCATCTCAAATATAAGTCTTCATATCAATAGAGATCTCATATGATAGATATTAGCATTATTATCATAGAAATCATACTTCGTATCATACAAACAGTTGTATACTCCTCACATTGAATCACAGAGATGGTAATACTTTCTTGCATCATCACAGAAGTGTAGACAAGGGAGGTCACTGCCATTAAGATCATTGTAATGTGTTTCACAAAGATAGTAGTGTGAGTCAATGCAAGCCACTGTTATGTAGATTGTGAACCATAGGGATCATCTGTAATGCAAGCCATTATAGAGATAGGTGCAAGTATCAATAGAAAACGAACCACAGAGAATACCACACAAGCCACTGAAATGCGAGACAAAGCCACAAAGATTATTAAAGCGAACTTTAGAACAGTAGATAAGACAAATCACAAAGATAAGTGCCCATAAACTTTCACCACAAAGTTGATTAAGCCTTCGCATGAGGGAATTAGGTCTGTAACTAGGTCTTTGAGAGAATTCCAAGAGATTAGAACACAAAACTCATATATTGCCTCAAAATTGACACGAGAGGGAATAACAATTATTTGCATGAGCCTTAGGGCTACAAATCTCTGCACGTTACTATTGTGAGAACTTCCGACCTTAGAAGATTTTGATCTCAAGGAGCTCGGATTGGTCACAAAGAGGATAATAGAGGCTACCGAAATTCGCCCCATCAAAAGTTCCACAAATGCCACAGGAAGCTTGCATTTGAACACAAGGGAGCTTGGTCCAGATCATTAAAAAAACAGAAATTCGGTCTAGTAGCCCAGAGATTCTAATCTTCAACTGCTCTTCATTTTGGCTCTAATCCCATGTTGATTTTTTTAGGGAACCTGCTAGAATTAAGTTTTTCCTCACCTGATAACTACTTCAATGATCAATTTAAACATTAGTTTCACATAACATTAAATTCATTTAAGCAGTTATACAAAAGAAAACATCAACTAATAAACATGAAAGAGCAGTAACAAAGACACAAGAGACAGAAAATTAGGCACACAACCAGGGCAAAACCCACAAAGGGAAAACACAGAAAAAGTTCTTCCTTATGAGAGAGAGCTTCCAGATTCATCGATACATCATAAATACCAAATAGCAGAATAATAGCCAAACTAGTAACCAAAATCATGACCAAATGCCATATCAAAATCCAACTCCCTAATATTTCGGCCCTTCCTAGAATTTCAGCGCCTCCTAAAATTTTGGCCCGCCTCCTAAAAATTTGGCCCTCCTGTAATTTCATTGGATCAGAGATTTATGAGACCAAAAAGATATGTCCACATGAGGATAAATGATCTCTTTATATAGCCTTCAAGTGGGGGTCGAATTGGTGCAACTTAGGAGCCCATACGACCTAATAAATTTGGAGGCAAATTTAAAAATTCAAATTTCCATGTATTTTTCAAGATGAAAATAACAACCATGGCTACCATATTTTTCAACACCAACTAGGCTGGCAATAGCATCCACCGAAATTGGAGAGATACTAGCTACGGTAACAATGAGGTCCACCGAAACTAGTGTGAGGATTTCACTTGAAACCCTCGGACTGAAACTTGCTTGAGCTTCTCTTCAATGGCAATGAGATATGGTGGGATAGAATGATTAGAATATAAGTTCCACCCTCCTTTTATAAATTTCCATTGATTTTTCTCCAAGCTTCTAGAATTCCCTTTTAATATTATTTTATTAATGAAGTCACTTTTTCTTCCAAGTGACCTATTTCCCCCTTCTAATAAAAAAAAAAATTGCCCCTTTCTATTAATCATAATTTACCCCCTTTATTTAATAATATATAACAATATGAAAATTGTGCCAATTTTTTTTGGTCTCCTTGATAAAAAAATTTCCTTATCACTAGCCTAAAGAAGAAAATTAGGCAAGCAGAAACAATGGCTACAAGCTCAAGAAATAGGGGACATTACACATGGAACTCCTATCACTTGCAAAACATCATTCCATTCCATGGGCACCTACAACACCCCAGCAATTTGCGCTTTGCCCCCACATTATTCACGAGATGATGTACTTGGACAGCATGCCCTAGCCGACTGAGCAGTGTACACATGGTTTGGCAGCTGATCCAAGGCCTAGATGAGGTTTGTCTCACCCTTTCAGACATGGGAGGGCTAGCACCTTTCATTAAGCCCTCAACGTTGGAGCAAAAGCAACTTATTCTATCACCAAGAAACCCATGATGTTGATAGGTGCTTGTCATTGATGTCAACCCAAGCAGCACCAAGAGCTATCCCCATCTTTGTCGGCAAATTTGGCATGAAAATTTGTGGTTTCTTGTCTCCTAACCAACCTTATTAGATTCTCCTCGAAGAGATTTTTTTGTTGATATGTGGTTATGCCTCGTGGTTGAAGATCTAGTTTTGTGGGCTAAAACCCCAAGGGGTAGTGACATGACACCTTATTCACCTATGGTTGTCAATATATGACAATGATTCTCACCACAATCTCATTGTATATAAGCTAAATATTTTCAAAAACCAAAGACAATAAACCAATCACTGACTTCACAACCTAGGTAGGATCATATGCACTAACCAAATCATTGATTTCACATTTCTTGTGGAATTAAAAAAAAATTAACACAAATATTAAATACAGTTTTTTTATGGTTATTAAGGGTTATTTATTAATATTAATGAAATTATATTATTTTAGTAGAAAATAAAATGATTATTCATTCATAGGGAGTGTCCCTTATTATTTTAAATTAGGAAGTAAACTTTAATCATTCTCCTCATTTCTTTGTCTACAAGACATACACTATGTTGCACCTTTTAACTCCTTAATATCTTCAACATCTACTCTTGAAAGCCCTGACTTAACCTCCAACGTTCATATTTTGGAGCCCTCCTAGAACTATAAAAGGAGAAGCCTTACCTCTCATGCGGTAAGCACTAAACAACAATACTAAAGCACGACGCCTGAAACTCTCAGCCACCCTAAAGGAAGTCAAAGTAGCAAACTACAGCAGTTAGGGTTTGGTCCTTTGTTGGGCTTGGTGGTTTGTAATTTTGCGGGTCAGGTTATTGTTGAAGAAACAAAGACCTTAGCTCTCTCAAAAGCATTTCTACCTTGAAAATTGCAAGTTTTGTTGGACCACAAGATTGCAAGAAACCCTAATAAATTGAGCCTACAGCAGAGGCATCTAAATCAACTATTAAGGTTCACCCCTGGGCAACGAAAAGGAGGACAAAAATAAGTCTCTATGTTTAAGAGCTCTAATCACATTAGATTGCCTTATCAACCACATGAGGTATACAACAAGTCTTCAAGGCTATAACAAGTTAATACTTCAACAAGTCCTCCTTACATCAAGGTAAGCTAAGGTAAGTCTGTGTGTAGTTTTTGTTCTGAAAATAGGGTTAATGTTTGCATAGATTATTAAGAAAGTAAATCTGATATTGTTAATTTTAGATAACAATGGTATGTTCTATGTTTAGAGCAATTTTACTTCAATTTCTTTATTAGCCCAATATCCATATCCTGTTTAGCAATCACATCATCATGATAATAAAATGCAAATAGAACATAAACAATAACAATAGAAGACAAGCCAAGACAAGAGGACACAAGACATGGCACCAGCCAAGGACAAACCCCAATGTAAGGAAACCCTTGATCAATTCTTCTTATAATTCTTCAAAATTTCCGCAGAGAGAAAGTACAGTACACAATATTCACTTGCCGAATCACAGTGAAATTTGAATAGTCAAACAACAGAAACAGAAAGCCCTAACCAGAAAGTCAATGCTGGTCAACAAGGTAGATTTTGACCTCCAAAATAGCTCGGTCAAACTTGGTTAACTTGGCCTCCAATAGCAAGTCAAATTAGCCCAAAAACAATTCAAAAATATCCAGTCAAACCTAGTCAACAAAAGTCAATGCAGCAACAAGCCCTAACACAGTGAACGCTGGTCAAACAAAGGTCAAACAGCCTCGAATTTTGTGCCCAAAACTGTTGAAATTTCTAAGTCTGACACGTGAGAAATCCCTACTGCATTATCTGGATTATTTCACCTACTTGTTTATTCCATTAACAAGTTATTTATACATATAAATACTGAAAATAAACACAAATGCAGCCTTAACTCATATACAGATCAGCAACTAAAATACTAGACAAACACACAAGGGACACCATTATTTTTGGACAATCTTCCCCAGAAAAACCCAATGCGGGAAAACTGGTGCAGCAGTTCTGAGGGTTTTATTATTATGCAAATTTCTTGAGTACAACTAGGGTGCCGAACTGGCTCACCCAATAGAGATTGTTACATGGCAGTAATACCTCTTCTCAGAGACAGATATTCAGCCTCTCAGCTCTAGTCTGCCCCACAAAAATCCTTCTGGCACTTCTCCTAGGCTCTGTGTCAGCCCTGCTAGCCTCAGCGTAGCTCTGAACCCTCTACGTCAACCTTCTGCCTCTCTGCATCAACTCTCTGGCCTTCTGCGTCACCCACGCAGGCCCCCTCAACCTCTACACAGTCTCTAGTTGCCTCTGTGTGGCTCCTGCTACCTCTACGTCAGCCTCTTCAGTCACTGCGCTTACCCTCAAGCACTATCCCTGCCTCTCTGCTATGTACTCATTGCCCCTCGCTGCAACAGATCACTTGTTCGAAATTTCTCACCAAACCCCACTTCAGAAAATCAAACTCACTGATCAATCTTGGTGTATTTCCCACTGACCCTCAAGCCTCCTCTTACACTTTTCCTGTTGAGTCTTCAACGACCGAGATTAAGTCCCTAATCAACGGCTAAGATTAGATTTAGCTTGATCCATGTCATTTAGAATCTTCTCACCCAGTTTTATATTAATACCCATTAATATTTTAATTTCCCTAGATTTAGACTTAGGAACCCCATTAAAAATATTATTTATTTTAATATCTCTCTAACCGAGTGGAATTTCCCCAAACCATTTCTGGGCCTTGGAGATCTCATGTGCTTTAGTCATTCCACCAATTTTCATGGCTAGAGCACATCTGGTGCTACCCCAAATCAACAAAAATTGCGGCCTACCCAAACCGATATACCCCACACAAAACCGCAGTCAAAGATGGTCAACGCTAGTCAAAACAGCTTCCTGCAACTTTTGGTCAACACAGTGACAGCAAAAGAACAATCCCTTCTTCGTACGTGTGGAGAGAGAGAAGCCTCAGAAGATACGTACCCAAACAATGAAGGAGAGAGAAGAATGACTGTGTGAGATGCCAAAATGAGGAGGAAGCTCCTTGTATTATATGCAAGGTAGAGGGCTAACCTTGCATATAAGGTTGAGGGCTAATTTGATGGCTAGCCAACCTTGACAATTTGTCCATAATCAAAATAAATTCATAACTCCATTTATACATGTCAGAATGGGATGATCTTTAGATCAATCCTACACCTCTCGAAGAGAGGAATCCAACAAAAATATCAGCTGCCTCATATGAGTTGTCCAAGGTGAAGTTTGGCCCTAGTTGCCAAATTTAACACTCCCTCTCGACTAGGGAGAACTTCAACTGCCAAACTGTCTGACAACCTGTCTCTGCTCTGCGCTGTTGAACCATGAAGAAAGAAGAAATGATCAAGAATGTATCATACCATTCTCCACTAACCCGAAGTTAATTTCGATTGATCCCAGATCAATATCAACATCCTAGCATAGGGAGTATGGTAGTACACGATGCGTTCATCGGTAGTACTATGGTCCCTATCCTCATTTCCCTACTCATTGGCCAGATGAGAGGTACTTCCCATGAGTCCCAAACTGCATGTGTAGGATGTGTCGGCAAGAGAAGGTGAACCACTCATTCTGCTCATATGCCATAAGAGAAGGTGAACCACTCAACCTATGCATATGTCACCATGGGGTATCACAGGGGAAGGTGAACCACTCACCCCATGGTTGCTCATCGCTCCAAGAAGTACCCCAAGCCCCCCGGAGCTCCCAGAGCTCAACATCCATCTCATATGGGACCCTCATAAGAGGGTCTCTCCACGACTCCAAGTCGTTCACGGAAGGTTAAGAATTCGACCTTCCCCAGGGGCTTCGTAAGAATATCAGCAACTTGATCATCAGTCCCAATGTGTTGGAGCCTTATTGCTCCCAGTTGTACCATATCTCGGATAAAGTGGTACTTGATATCAATATGCTTGGAGCGGTCATGAAACACGGGATTCTCAGAAAGACGAATCCCACTCTGGTTATCGCAGAAGATCACGGTGGTATCCAGCACATGTCCAAGCAACTCACTAAAGAGCTTCCTCAACCAAACAGCTTCACACGAGATCAACTAGCAGCAATATATTCAGCCTCAGCGATGCCCAAGGCAACCGACTTCTGCTTCCTACTCATCCGTGATATCGAAGGAGGACCTAGAGAGAAGCAACATCCAAATGTGCTTTTACAATCCACCACATTGCCAACCTAGTCTGCATCAAAGTAACCATGGAGTGGTGCTCAAGGCAACCAACTTCTGCTTCCTACCCATCCATGATATCGAAGCAGGACCTAGAGAGAAGCAACATCTAGATGTGCTTTTACGATACACCACATTGCCAGCCCAGTCTGCATCAAAGTAACCATGGAGCCTCACATTCCCGACAATGTATCTCAATCCGTAAGTGATTGTGCCCCGAGGATATCTCAAGAGATTATTGGCAGCAATCCAATGTATGTGATGAGGCTCGACCATAAACTAACTCAATGTATTCACTATAAAACATATGTTGAGACGGGAGTTCACCAAGAATATCAGGGCCCCCACAAGATGATGATACTCAGAAGGATTTCCCAAATCAGGCCCAGCAGCACTTCCGCATAACTTCTTGAAGTTAAGTTCCATCGGAGTAGTCACGGACCTACAATCCACCATCCCAAATCTTTCAAGTAACTTCACAATATATTTTCCTTGAGAAAGTAAAATTTCACCTATCTTTTGCCAGACCTCCAAACCTAGGAAGTAATGCATCAATCCTAGGTCCTTCATCTCGAATTCGGAAGCCAACTCCCTCTTGCATAGATGAATAAGAGGGTTTGCCCCTGTTAGAAAGAGATCGTCCACATAGAGTACCAGGATGAGAGGTCTACCATTCTCAACCCTAAAGTAAAGGTTTAGATCAACTTCACTTCTCGTAAATCCCAACTTCATTAGATAGATATCGATCCTCTCATACCAAGCTCGGGGTGCTTGTTTCAACCCATAGAGGGCTTTCTTCAACCTGCATACATGTGTCTGACAATCTTGAACTTCGAACCCCTCAAGTTGTTATACATAGACTTCCTCCTTAAGTGAACCATGCAAGAAGGCAGCTTTGACATCCATCTGGTATAGATTCCATCCTTGCGAGGTATCAAGGGCCGTAATCAAAGGGATGGTGGTGTAGTGGGCAACCGATGCAAATATCTCATCATAATCTACACCTTCCTTTTGAGATAAGCCTCGAGCAACGAATTTGGCCTTGAACTTTTCAACACTTCCATCAGCTCCATGCTTGATCTTGTAGAGCCATTTCGAGGTGACAACAGATTTGTCCTTGGGCCTAGGGACCACATCCCATACATCATTCTTCATAATCGACTCATACTCTTCGTTCATTGCATCCTTCCAAACTTGGTGCTTTGCAGCTTCTTCGAATGTGTGAGGCTTAGATTGAACAATAGTGCTCAATGCAATTAAGTACCCTTGGTACCTATTCGGTTTCTTGTTTTCACGAAATGTCCCCCTAGGTGCAACATGTCTCTTGGCATCTTCGAGAGTCTCCCTAAGCCATGATGGTCTCCTTTTCGAGGAGGAGGGTTCATGAGGGGATGGATCAATGGGATCCATTGGTCCTTCAGCATCTGCTTATTTGTCCTTCCTTGGAAGAGGAAGGTTACTAATCTTCCCAAGGGCAGCGTCCTCATCAAAGGTGACACCATGACTTATCTCCACTTCTCTTTGACTAGGCACAAAGATTCTATATGCCTTTGAAGTTTCACTATAGCCCACGAATGTTCCATTCTTCCCAGAAGCATCCAATTTGCTTCTCTTTCCTTTCGGCACATGAAAATATACAAAACTACCAAAAATTCTAAAGTGAGAAACATCAGGGTTCTTACTAGTGAAAACTTCTTCGAGAGTTTTGGAGTCCAACGCTTAATGAGGGCATCTATTTTGAACATACACGGCGGTGTTTGCAACTTCGACCCATAAGAACTTCAGAAGGCTTTGATCATGAAGCGTGGCACGAGTGGATTCTACGATAAAACGATTCTTCCTTTCAACAACACCATTTTGCTGAGGAGTATATGCAGTAGTAGTCTCCCTCTTAATTCTAGCTTCTCTACAATAATTATTGAACTCATTTGATTCATATTCGGTTCCATTATCAGTCCTTAATATTTGATCTTCTTCCCGGTTTGATTTTTGACCAAAGCTTTGAAAGAATGGAACCATAAGAATACTTCATCCTTCTTCTTCTTCAAGAAATATATCCAAGCCTTGCGAGAGAAATCATCCATAAAGATAGCATAATATAAATATCCTCCTAATGAGTTCACGGGCATCGCACCAGTAGATCAGAATGAACCAATTGCAGTATGTCAGTAGTCTTGCTATCATTTGAGGGGAACTGTAACGTCCCTTCCTAAATTATTTTGGAACATGATTAATTTCTACATTTGGGGCCATTTTCGGAGGTGATGGGGCCCATTCGATTTTATTAGGAAGCTAGACTTAGTAGAGGTTATTTCGATGTGGTTAATTTGTACGTGGGGGCCACCCACACTAGGAGAATATGCATTCCCTAGTTCGATTTGCATGGAGGGGAAATCGATGGTTAAGTGAGGGACCCATGATGGAGTGAAAATTAAAGGAAAAGTGTTCCACAAAATCTATATAAGGAAGGCAACTCTCCTCATTTCAGCATCTTATCTTTTGGCATATTGAACTCAATCTTAGTTGCTCGCGTTGCTTAGTCAGGTTACTATGTTGTTTATCACACGAGTGTCTCTAAGCGAAGATCTCAACCCTTGCTTCAGTGGACTCGAGTGTCAGCCCTAGGAGGTAGTTATTATTCATCTCAGTTCATAGCAGCAGCAGGTAGACGAGTTATAGCAGTCATAAGTCAAGTACCAGCAGCAGGGGGAGGTACAACAGAGGAGGGATTACGCAGTCACAGTGTGAGGCACTCCAAGACGTTCGGGAGACAGGAGTATCCTTTCATCATTTTCAGTAGTATAGAGCGCAGCTACAGACAAAGAGGGCCATCCTACACACAGCTCTCATTTCATCACACCCAGGACTATGTCATCTCCTCCATGACTGTGCAGTCATTAGAGTGAGATTCTTTGGGGCAGCACCATCGAGAGGAGTTTGGAGTTGGGGTGTTGGGAGATCATTTGGAGGGGCCATTCGAGGAGGATTGTTGGAGTTGGGAGAGCATAGATTGACAGAATTAGTCACAGCAACAGAATTCAAAATTGTAGGAGGGCCAAGTTGTGAAGGGTCAATTTTTGAAGGTTGGAACCAAGGGAAACCCTTTCTGGATTATTCTAGGTTTTGGGCAAGGATCACACTCCTAATTTTATAGGATTTTCTAGTTAGATCTAAGGGGTCAAATAGGGATCCCAACTCAGACAGCAGCCAAAGGACCTAAGAGGAATTTGGACCAAAATTTTGAGGTCAACATTTGGTGAATTCCTTCATGAGTAATTCTAGGTATTTGGTGGAGAGGCTGGGGTTAATTTCCCGTAATTTTCTGAGCACCGAAGGTGGGGTTTCCAGCAGCATCTTTGCAACAGACAACACAGTTTCACAAGGGCAACGCAGGGCATCATTGCAGCAGTTATTTGTGCCATCTGGGCTTAACATATTACCACCTAGGCTTGATCACGCTTGCCATTGAGGCACCACTTCCACATTATTGTACTTTTCTTCCAGATTATAATAAAATGGCTCAGTTGTTGGTTATTCCTGTACTTTTATGGGTGTGCATTGGATGTTTCAATTTTATGGTATTGTTTTTATTGTTTGCTTTGCATAGCACTATTTTCCTAGTTTGGAACATTACAGTGGTATCAGAGCATGTTCTTGGCCCAGCTGTGGGAAAATAGCCAGAAAATCATGGAAGCTTTGGGTGTGAGTACACAGTGACCGGTGAAACCGGAGACAAACCCATGGCTCAAGGGAAATCCAGTATGCAGAAATTTTGGGGTAGAATTCATTGGGACGATGAGAGGTTGGCCCAGTTGAGGAGGGTGACAGACCAAACCCATCCTCACCCTTACAACAAAGACGTTAGAGGTGAGAAGGCTGTGGGGGTGCAATCATCACATCATGTGGGGAAAGTCGACAAAATCAGGGCACCAAATCTCCTAAAAGGAAGCAAGCAGGACAGGGGCAGTTAGAGGGTGAGACCAGGGGACGCTTTCGCTGGTGGAGACTTGGCTTTATATATCAGGAGCCTGAGGAGGAGGTTGAACATGATTCTGAGAGCCCATGGGATGGCTAGGAGCACATTAATATACCTGTGTGGCGCAGGAGTCACCTTTATTAGATACCTCTTTGATAGCCCCAGTTGACACTTTAGCGGAAAGGATAGAGCCTACACACATAGAGCCATCTGTTGAGGAGGTGCCACCCATGGATGAGATGTTGATAGTTGTTGAGGTATCCAGAGTTATGACCGAGTCTGCAGGTGATAGATACCCACAACAGTTCCACCAGTTTCAGACCGACTTTCTAGCATTAAAAAGGAAGGTCACATTAGTGTGTGAGGCTATTCTGTAGCAGAATGAGGAGCTAGGGGGCATGAGAATTGTTTGTGCCGAGTCCACGACCAAATTGACTCACGTTGGAGAACGGTTGGATTCCCTACTGGTGCAGCTAGAGTGAACATTGGAGCGTGAGAGCAACCCTCTTCGGACATACATAAACGGGGCTGACAACACTGTTAGGTTACCTTGGCCCATTGAACAGAGAAAGACAGAGCTACCTAGTCAGATTTTATGTATTGACTAGGATAGTGAGATGAGACGACTTGAGTTGCACAGGGTGCAACACCTGCATGATGGGCTTGTTCTATGTGCGGGAGTTCATGCATTCAATCCCTTTCTTAGGGTTGGGTGGTGAGAGATTCTGAGGTGGTACCCGGTGGAGTGGGCTATGGAGATGATAGTGTACCCAAGTGGAGCTCAGCAGGAGTTTCTAGGCACTGAGGATGCTCGAAGCCCCAACTGGCATTGGGATCTGGGAGGGACCACCTATCATTTCCCAAGTATACCGATTGCCTACGACCTAGAGGGTATAGTTGACCTAGCAATCAAGTGTGCACCTCCGCTAGGAGAGTTTCGGTCAGCACCAATGGCCAACCAGTTTATGGACAGGCTTCTTGGGTTGATTTGGTACGATGTTTGTACACAAGACCACAAGATGATCAGCACACTCTGGTAGGATTTTGTCGAAGGAGGTGGCTTTGGCAGGCCACCAGATGGCACCTTGTATGGAGTTGGGGATTCTTCACTTTGTGTGCGGCACAGAGGATGCAGAGGAGCAACGCAAGGGTAGCATCACTGCTGACGCATAGGGAGATTCACTTCTCGGATCCCTCAGGGAGGATTTGGAGTGAAGATCCATTCAACGGAGGGTATGATGATACGACAATGGAGGTGATGATACCAGTTGGGTGTGTGCTAACGCATAGGGACACAGCTTTATGCCATCTCATTTGAGGATGGGTAGGAGCATCTAGCGTGGAGCATTGGTCTGCAGATGGGCATGGAGACGCATGGGAGAGTGCCTCACATTGCATTGAGTACATGCAGGGAGTGACTGGTGTAGTGACATAGGCGGAACACAGGACAATACAGGATGGCATAGTCGTAGCCGACGGTATCCCATGGGGTACAGGGACAAGTTGCGGCATATAGTGGCATGTCGAGGAATGTGGTGTTGCTTGGTGGTGTGCAGTGACTCATGGTGTGGCGCAGTGGGTTCTTGGAGCGTTGCCTCCAAGGAGGCATATGGACAAGGGCATAAGGTGTACCATTGGATGCAACTCACTTAGGATCAATGACAACATTGTTGAGCATCTGGGGACACCCTGCTTAGCGGAGATAGGGTTTGGAGGGAGTTATCAGCAGATCCGAGGGGGAGAGAGTGTCGTCTATAGGATCACTCTTGGGCATTTCGGCAGAATTTTGATCATACCGTTTGGGACATACCTTCCCATCATCCTCCAGTGTTGCTTATAGTCACAGAGTGTTTGGTTTTTTCCCCTTGACACTCTCCATTCAGGCAGCAGGGTATGGGAGGCTCACCCTAGATAGTTGGATGAGACACCCCGTGCCATGAGCCGGGAGGAGACTCTTTAATTGACACCCTTGGTAGGTACATGAGCTATCGGATACAACCTTAGGGATGGCGTGGTTGATAGCCGAGGTAGCATATATTCCACCCGTGAGCTCACACTTGAGGGACGGTGGATGGTAGACTTTGTCTACAGGAGGGTACCCAGACTCCGAACTGTGTCAAGGTGTATCACAAGAGTTGGGATGGCGGATTTCACTGCGTGATCTGGCAGGGGCAGGGCAAGTTCACAGGCATGAGACCTACTCATACTTGGGGTCCACCCAAGGAATACATACAGGGATCGGAGATGAGGACCAGATGGGTTCTAGCTGGTAATAACGTTACGTGACAACATCCTGTGAAGAGTGGGAGTTATGAGCTCCCCGTATGTGTGGGGAATCCGGGGATCTAGTTAGTCGGCAGATCACTCCACTTTGTGACGAGGAGGGTCATGGCAAAGGATGATCCAGTTCACTTTGGGTTTGACACATGGGGGATCACTGAAACCTCCACTGCATGGAGAGGCAGGCTTGTCCTGTTATGGCTTAGAGTTGAGATTGGCAGTGGAGGGGTAGATATTGGCATCATGGAGATGCCCAGGTAGGATGAGCTTGACTCTCACAGATTTTTTGCCACTAGGCCTTAGGAGGGGAGGATACTGTTTGTGCACGATGGGGAGTATGTCATAGTCAAAGTAGCGCAGTGTCAGCATGGTGGCACCACTCTGGGACTAGCAGGGAACTGGGGCATCACAGCTCTTCACAACTCAATAACCTTTAGGGATGCGTTGGCTACAATAGGGGGAGATCATATAGATCTTCCATTGGGCTTTAGCGAGTCACTGATGGAGTAGGGGACTTCTGGTACTTGCATCAGGCAAGATAATAAGTGGAGCGAGGAGAGCTTCATGTTGGACAGGATGGCTTGGGATCCTGGTATTGAAGGATTCTTTCATATCAGGACAGTGCAGAGGTCAAGCACGATCCAGTGGCACATCTAGGACCCTGGCACATTTTGCAGTGACAGTAGGGAGCAGCAGTTAGAGAGGATGCTTGCGCAGGCATTGCTTGAGGACAAACGATTTTTGGTGCATTAGAGGAGCTTGCCGGATAAAGATGATACTTGGGAGGGCGAGCACATACTTGAGCATCCAACACTGAAGTTTCTTGGGGACAAGCAACGTTTGGGAGGGGAGGACTGTAATGTCCCTTCCTAAATTATTTTAGAACAAGATTAATTTCTACAATTTGGGGTCGTTTTTGGAGGTGATGGGGCCCATTCGATTTTATTAGGAGGCTAGACTTAGTAGAAGTTATTTCGATGTGGTTAATTTGTAAGTAGGGGCCACCCACACTAGGAGAATACTCATTCCCTAGTTTGAATAGCATAAAGGGGAAATCGATGGTTAAGTGAGGGACCCATGATGGAGGGAAAATTGAGGGAAAAGTGTTCCATGAAATCTATATAAGGAAGGCAACTCTCCTCATTTCAGCATATTATCTTTTGACATATTGAACTCAATCTTAGTTGCTCGAGCTGCTTAGTCGGGTTATTGTGCTGTTTAGCACACAAGTGTCTCCGAGCGGAGATCTCGACCCTTGCTTCTATGGACTTCTAGTGCCATCCCTAGGAGGGAGTTCTTCTTCATCTCAATTCATAGCAGCAGCAGAGAGACGAGTTACAGTAGCTGTAAGTCGAGTACCAGCAGCAGGGGGAGTTACAACAGCACAGGGATTGCGCAATCACAGTGTGAGGCACTCCAGGAAGTTGGGAGATAGGAGTATCCTTTCATCATTTTCAGGAGTATAAGGGGAAGCTACAGACAAGAGGGCCATCCTACACACAGCTCTCATTTCATCACACCCAATACTGCGTCATCTCCTCCATGACTGTGCAGTCATTGGAGTGAGACTCTTTGGGGCAGCACCATTCAGAGGAGTTTAGAGTTGGGGTGTTGGGAGATCATTTGGAGGGCCATTTGAGGAGGATTGTTGGAGTTGGGAGAGGAGAGATTGACAGAATCAGTCACAGCAACAGAATTTGAAATTGGAGGAGGGCCAAGCTGTGAAGGGTCAATTTTTGAAGGCTGGAACCAAGGGAAACCCTTTCTGGGTTTTTCTGGGTTTTGGGCAAGGATCACACTCCTAATTTTATAGGATTTTTTGAGCAGATCTAAGAGGTCAAATAGGGGTCCCAACTCAGCTAACAATTAGAGGAGCTAAGGGGAATTTGGGCCAAATTTTCGAGGTCAACATTTGGTGAATTGCTTCGTGGGTTATTCTGGGTATTTGGTGGAGAGGCCAGGGCTAATTTCCCATAATTTTCTGATAACCGGAGGTGGGGCTTTGATCTGAAAATGGAATGTACTTGTTTAAGGGTGTAAGGTATCCATTTTCCATAATTTCAAATGTGAGCTATACACTCCAAGTGGCCTCTAAAAATGTGAAAACTTCTTATTTCTTATACAGAGATAGACTGTAGGGGCATTCACCGGACATGTCACCTTTAAAGAGAGGATGAGTTCCAGAGGCTACCTGGCCCTCTACAGGCTCTGCCTAAAGAAATAACGAAGTAAACACTTAGAAGTCATTGACATACACATACTTGAAGTTTGATGTCTTGCGGAATAAAACAAATAACTTTCTGCAGTTGAATAGGTGATTATGTGTGCATGCAAGTTATGTATATTTGTTGTTTAACACTGTATATCAGTTTTTTTAGCATATCATCTTCAGAAAATAAAGACATCAACATGATGAAGCAGTTCACCCCTCCTGGGCTACATCTGTTGGACCAAGCCTCTCAAACTAGGCTTGTCCTCTTGTATTAAAAATGCTACAAAGGCTAATACAAGAATATGAGTGTCTCGAAAGACAGATCTGACTATAAGTACAGAATCAGAAGATAGGAATTAGCTAAACATGCTCTTTTCCAAACACTAAACAGTGAAATTGTACCTTATACAGTACTTTCCCCAATTGGCCCTGATGGCCCTTTAAACTTGCATGGAGAATTTCGAGGTGAAGATGACCTCAATTGGTTCTGAAACCTTTGCCATAATCCATTAGATTCAGAAAGTCGAAAATAGCAGACATAGGCTTTTGAATCACCAAAAATGGATGAACATAGCCCCCAAACAGCTCAAGCACTGAAATGACCCTAGTGGCCCTGAAAGCTTCCCTGAACCTAAATAGTGAGAAGAATGCCTCAATAGGAAAAACGAGCTATAGAAATGGATTCAGAATGCTGAATTCCTTCAGAATGGACCTTCGTTCCACATTCAATGGTTGCACAATTCCCAATGCAGCTCCCAAATTGATTTGGCCTTGGTGGCTCCTAGAACTTCCACGAAGAAAAAACACCTGCAAACGACCTCAGATGGCTGTGAAACCTGTGCCAATGGCTTCAGAAGGTCGAAGAGAGCCAAAATCAAAAAAAAAAATCGTCCAAAAAGAACTTTCCTAGCCAAAGTTATGGCTCATTAAAGTTTCTCCAGTCTGCCCTAAAAAAACTCCAGATAAAACTAGCTAACTGCCAGATAAACCCGACAAATAGGCAATTCCGCCATTTTTGGAGCGCTCCGTCAAAAATCTACCAACTTTCCACTTAACTAACGGTTATAATTATGGTGCATGTGACCACAGTTATGGACCGGTAGTTTAGCCTCGGATTATGTGTCAGGCTGTTTGGTTAACGGGCGATGGCGCTGTGTAAACTCCGCATTTCGGGTTATGTGACCACATTGCAAACACTATTGCGGTGACCGCTTCAATGTGCTGGCAGTTAGGTGGAGGCCCACGGTTCTTGGCAGATGGGCATATGGTATGGGGGCTAGCCCCCTTCGGGCCCCTCCCAAAGTAATTTTATACTTCAAATATAGTTCCCGCCGAGCTCATAACAAGTTCTGTTGCGCTGGTGCATTGGTAAAACGTATGCCTGTTCCGTGATAGGTTGCGGGTTCAAACCACAATTCGACCAAATTTTTAAACATGCACCCAAAGTCCTTACGTCATGCTGATGTCACCTTGGGCCACGTGGCGGCCTCCGAGCCTACAATGTGGCAACCTATAAATATAGTTCCCGTCGAGCTCATAACAAGTTCTGTTGCGCTGGTGCATTGGTAAAACGTATCCCTGTTCCGTGATAGGTTGCAGGTTCAAACCACAATTCGACCAAATTTTTAAACATGCGTCCAAAGTCCTTACGTCATGCTGATGTCACCTTGGGCCACATGGTGGCCTCCGAGCTTACCACGTGGCAACCTATGATTGGCTGCCCAAATGGAATATTCCAAAGAATATTCTGTGGAATATTCTTTTTTTAATTAAATTTTTTTTTTTAAAATTCAAAATTCAATGTTATTGGGCATTTCTTCTTTTTAGCATAACTTCCTCATACGGAGACCGTTTTTTGAACCGTTTGCGGCACCTGAATCAGGAAGATGAGCTCTATCTGGTCGTTCAGGTTCAAACCAGTTCTAAGCATTTTAATTTTTTACCATTGTTGGACACCTAATCCTAAAGGGTTAGCGTGGAAGCCGAATGGACAAAACAGTCCAAGAGACCTTGGGATGTGAATCCCAACGGTCACCAAATGTACTATAAATGTATATCAATTTGTTAATAAAATAGTATCGCATGCTTTATCTTTCCTAATTGTTCTCACTAACCATGTCTGTTTAACATGGTATCAGAGCCATGATGAGTGGCCTGTTTTCTCTGAGCAACTGATCTGAGTTGCCTTGAATAGTACTGGCGCAGTCTTCATTACCTGAAAGAACGCCCGCCTGCCTGAAGCTGCATACCTAATTTCTAAAAGAAACCTCTGGCTGAAAGAAACGCTGCCGCTGCATACCTAACGTCTGAGAAAGTGCCTGAAGGTAACGCTCTTGTATCAGCAGATATGATGCTATCTGATGTTAAACGCTCAGGTGTCATTTGAAAACGGTCAAATGTCCTCCGCGCGCCCCAACACAGGGGTATCACTGTTTTAACTGTTCTCTTATCACTGTTTTTTTACTTTCTCAAATACCGCCTGTTGTTTGCATTCGGGTGGATTTAAGGTGGACGGCTTAGCATTCTGTCAACCTCAACAATTATTCCCTGCAGGCTTCTACGGTCTGGCTATCCCCACACTGTTGTTTCACCTCGCATTCACGTTATCTTCATTTTTCTGGGTTAGCTGACTCTAGAGAACTTGACGGCTCTTCGTGGCCAGATTTCCCTGATATCAACTCCTGTCCCATTGGACCTTCAATCTCTGCTGATACGATTAGAAAGAACTTGCCCATTGTAACATTCGGGAAGTTTGTGGAGAGATTCTGTGAGTCGATAGGGGATGACATTAAATGTGCGGTGTGCTTGAACTCCTTCGAGGAAGAGGAGCACATCAGAGAATTGTGCAATTGCCATCATCTATTTCACAGAAATTGTTTGGATAAGTGGATTGATCATCGCCAAACTACCTGCCCTCCCTGTCGACCGTCTCTTATGCCGGACTGGATACTCGATAGGAATGATCAGCAACTGACAGAGGTTGGTTGTCCCATGATCTAACTGCAGCCTTTCGACTAGCCAAGTCGAGATACGGACTGGGCTCGTGAAATGCACTGGAATGCGGCGACGACTGGAGATTTTGCAGAGGGGCAGAAATATTAGAAGAAGAACTCTGATTTGATGGGCCTTGGACTTGCAAGCCCTGTAAGCTTGCAACCGGTTTCTGAATTGGGCTCTGAAGAGAAGCTTCAACAGAAGAACACGAGGGACTCATACTATTCATATGCATGCTCGTGGGGAGACTCTGAAGCATAAATTGGGGGCGTACTGACTCTCATCGAAGGTACTGCTCGATACACCGGCCTGCCATGTTGTGACAATGGGGAACCCTCCTCGTCTCTCCTCCTTTTCACTCTCGTCATGTTGCTGAGAAGACTATATTCAGGTTTAACACCGACACCCATCACATGCATAGTATTATTGCCATTATTACTGTTGTTCTCAGAATGACTCATTAGTTGCAGCGAAGGACCAGACTGAGACAAGTGGTTTTGGAGAAGGTTATTCGCGTTGTCATGGTGAATGGAGCCAAACTGTAGAGAGTTATGGTCTGTCAATGAGGCGTGGGAGGAATTGGGACTGTTATCGCCATTTCCCATGCTCAATTGAAGAGAATGTGGCATGGATTGAGGTGTTGTGTCGAGAATCGGACGATGTTGTGGATGTAATGTGACGCAGAACATGGTATTGCAAATTTTATCTCTTCCCACTGGTTTCTTCCCACCGTCTTCGTTAGTCCAGGCCGCTAGAGGGACTAGAAACGGGACCATCAATGGCATATAAATCAAACACCAAAAAAAACCACATTTAACTTCCATTTTTTACTGCTTAAATTTGTTGTGTTGTACGAAGATTAAAATTAAAGGACAAATTCAAGCACAGTAAACTTGCTTCAGTGTATCAAATTTCTCCAAATTTGCAGCAAACTCCAGTTTATTTTCAATCTCTGTTCATAGGTCACCAGCTTGCTCGGTTCATCCGCTGCATCTTTTGACGCAGAAGGCCGAAATTGGCCACACTCTCAGACTCATTTCTGGCCGATCTTGAAGACTTATCAGATAATGATATGCCCCTAGAAGATGAAGAGAATGACGACGTAGAACATGGTATAAAGAAAAACAGTGATCTGGAACTATAAAGAAAAGCAGCAACAACACATATAGACCTCGGCCTAGTGGATACTTCTCGGCATGGTGCTTCAAGCAAGTATATTTGTTTGAGAATATTTTAATTTACAGACTTGGCATTGATGTCGTACTACTGTAGCATTTATCATGAAAATACTGGGTTGTAATGACAGCAGAAAATAACCCTTTTCCTGTAATGAGGGTTGGTGTTTGTGATGCCCATTCCCGATAAGCATTAGAGACCGGTTTGTGGTATGTTGGCCTGTTCGTTGTCTATGTGCCGCTGATTTTTTTATACTAAGGTTACAGTGATATCTGAAACGATTCCGTTGTTTTAAATATTGAATGTGCCGTTAATTTTTTATACGAAGGAAAGCTTTCAAAGTTATTTCTGTCGTGTCCGGTGCTCAAGATTTTTGGATAAAGGCCTCGACCCAACTTTCAATGGTCTTCGATTCAATTGTCAGGTGGCTATTTTCTGCTTAGTTTTTGTTGAATCTGAGAAACGTTAGAGAACGTTGTTGGGCAGCCATTAAAGCTCTCAGATTCTCCGACCATAAGTTCTGCTACTCGCGACTTGATCAGAGGTTTGCTTGTGAAAGACCTGCAACATTCATTTTTTTGACAGCGCAAACTAGGCTCTTATTCGCAGCACCACACTTCCTCGAATTCCAAAACCTGTTGATCTGAGATTCTTAACAAACAAAGTCAGTCCTCCCAATGCTGGTGCTGATAAAACATTCAGAGGTTTGTTGGAATTTGTTGTTGTAACTGTGTTAACTTGTGCCCAGTGTAAGTTTAATATTGGAGAAAATGGCCAGAATTAATTATTGTTTAGAGCTATTGAGCACATTAATGTTATCTACTGTTGAAGACACTGTGAAGGTCAACAAAGGCACTCTTTTTGACATCCAAACCTCTCTGCAAACTGCACATGAGAATATTGAGTTTTTGCAGCTTGAGAAAAAGCTGCAGCAAGAAGAACTACAGCAATGGAGTCATCTTTCTGAACCTATTTCTGTTCAGAAGATTGAAACAGACTCCCATAAACAGAAAGTCAATAATGTTCCTGTTCATTCAAATATAGCAGCAGTTGCATATGCAGATGTAGAAACTCAGTCTGCATTTCCCAAGCCCATCATCAGACCTTGGGAACAGCTTGTCCACAACAAGCACAGAACTGGTCTTGGATATGACAAGGACTTGTCCTTTCATATTCCAGACTATGCCAAGCCCATTTAGTTTCAGAGTGTTGGATTCATTCTATGACAGTTCACCTGCTCCTCATGACAGTTCAGCTCCAGCTATTCCAGACTCTGCTCCTCTTCCACAGCAAAAACAACAACAGATCGTGAAATGCCAACACTGTGATCGAGTTGGCCATCTGAAAGATCACTGTTTTGATCTTCATCCATGTAAGCACTGCCATAAAACTAGCCATTCTTCAAACAGATGCTTCAGAAACAAACACCCTACAAGAACAAAGATTCACCTAGGATGGATCGCTTCTTGGCAATGGGCATCAACAGCCAAGAAGATATTTCAAACACATGTCAGAACTTGTTCCAGAATATTGAACAGTCTTGCAGTTGAGGTTACTCCATCTTCTCACCTTGTATCTGACAGGGGGGGAAATGATGGTCATCTATAAGCTTCAAAGCCACATCAAGCGAGCCTGAGCCACAACCGGCCACACCAGCTTCAAAGTTGTAGCCAGAGACAAAGATGCCTAAACATGCCTTCAGTTGGCGATGTGGGACACTTCCTCTAGCAGAAGACTTCAGCTTCTTGCCAATTTTGGAAGAGTTCCGGAGACAAAATTGAGAACGCTTCCTCTAGCAGAAGATTCCAACTTCTTGCCAGTTTTGGAAGAGTTCCAGGAATTGCATAAGCATTCCAGAGTTGTTGGCCATCCTTAAACCATCACAGGTTGAGACTTCCCTTTTCAGGTTGAAGTTTTACCTTTTATGTGGGGTGAGGCCTCCCTTTTATGGTTGAAGGTTTCCCTCTTTAAAACAATAGGATCACTTCCTCTAGCAGAAGACTTCAGCTTCTTGCCAGTTTTGGAAGAGTTCCGGGAACTGCACTAAGCGTTCCAGTGTTGGTGGCTATCCTTAAACCACCGCCCTTTTTTACCAACATTTCATAGAGCACATTCAGCCTAGTGCTGCCATGCATTATTGCACATTTTGTATTACAGCTCTTTTCTTGGACTCATACATAACCCTTCGGATTAAGGGGGGGAATGTTGGACACCTAATCCTAAAAGGTTAGCGTGGAAGCCGAATGGACAAAGCAGTCCAAGAGACCTTGGGATGTAAATCCCAACGGTCACCAAATGTACTATAAATGTATATCAATTTGTTAATAAAATAGTATCGCATGCTTTATCTTTCCTAATTGTTCTCACTGACCATGTCTGTTTAACAACCATTTTACGACACTTGGTCCTAAGCTCCTGATCACACCTCCCAAATGAGAGGGCTTTTGGTCCCCAAAAGCTTACTGAATCTCTGAACTGAATTGTACAACACTTGAGGAACAGAAATATCCTCTTCCATTCAGCCAAAAGAGCATACAAATGCCAAAATGTCCTGCCTTATCAACTGTCGTCATGGCAAATTTTTGCTGCATAAGCCAAGTACTTGTCGAATCCCGACCAAGCTTGTTCGCCAAACAAACTGAAAATTTGCAGAAACCAGCAATGATACTTGTTGATATATGAGCTGAAATCTTCCCTTGAACATGTGGAAATTTGAGCTCTCTTTGCTTGCATGCTTTTTCAGCTCATAGAATTGTGCACAGCTTTGCACCAAATTCTTCCCCTGCACCAAATGACACCAAAGGTATCTTGTGCAACAAGACAATCATCAACAACAATTTGTCCTAAAATATGCTGAACAATGGACTCAACCATCAACATAACAAGTGTGTACACAACTGACACAAGTCGACAAAACATGTGCACCACAATCGACACAAGTCGACAACATAAGTGGCACAATCGACACAAGTCGATGAAACATGTGACACAATCGACAATGTAAAAGTGTGCTCACAAGCGACACTAGTCGACCAACAACAAGATACATTTACAAACACATGTATGTATCAAAAACAATGAACTATATACAGTTCGATAAACACCCTACAACATCTATGTACAGGTGTAACTTCAACTCTTCTTTTGCAAAGACCAACAGGTACATCAACCCAATAAAAACACATATGGGTGACAAGAGCTAAAAAGAAAAACAGTGCTGCAAAACTAGTGAGTATAATACTCATCTTTTACCATCCTGCAACTTGCATTCCCTTAACAAAGAAATGCATTCAATCAAAAGACATGCAACTTTAATTAGATAAGAATTCTAACCATTTCTTACCAATCCATTTCAAAGGCGCTTCCTTTAACTGCACATCAATATCAACATGTGCATCATCCTGACACATATCAATGATGGAAACTTCCTTCCCATTCTTGCCATACTCTTTCTCCAATTTCTTCAACTTTCATGGAAGCATTGTTGGATTCAGAGTCCAACACCTTTCAGCAGTATGTCCATGCTTATGGCAAAAAGTGCAACACATGTTCATCTTCTTGACAGCATGATTTGTATTGTTCAATGGAACTTTGGCTTCTTGCCTCCTTTCCTTCAAAAGCTTCCTGTATGTTGCCATTCTTTTCCAACATCTAGAAACACTATGGTTAACCAAACCACAAAAAGAACATGCAATTCTTTTCCAATGCTTGTGTGGAAATTTTCCATGCTTTACATGATTAAAGGAAGTATGATTGAAATCAGATTTATACCTTTCTCTTTCACCTTCATTACCTTCATAAGGAGGTGAATCGAAAGAAGAAGAAGCTCCCTTTGGAACACTATTTATCCCTTCAATAGTTTTAGAGCTTTCACCACTTCCTTGTTCAAGTGCATGCTTATGCACACCTTCTTCCTTCTTGGCTGCTTTGGAACTTTCTCCATAAGATTGTCCATAGCCAACACCCAAATTCTTAGGCCTTACCTCAACCATTATTGGCTCAACTATACCCTGTGCATGTTTGCCCAATACTTTTCCTTCATATCCATTTTGGACATCAACTTGGACCCTATGCCTCTGGTATGTTTCTCAAAAGAACCAACACAAACATTCTTATAAGAATTTGAAGACAAACTAGAATTGTTTACCTCTTCTTCAAGCTCATACTTGGCTAAGGCTTCTTTGGCAACAAGGAGTTGTGTCTCCAACTCGTGCAGTCTTTGGAGAATTATTTCCTTCTCATCCTTCATAGCCAACAATTGTGCATGAAGCTTAACACTTTCTCTTTGATCCTCAATGAGAATCTGCACCATGTCCTTCACCTTAATGAATTCATTCTTCATGTCATCATTGAAGAATTTTGTGCAGGAGGAAACTTCACTTGTGGAAGAAGTTGACATTATGTAAATGGTCAATTAAACAAAAGAAACTTCCAAATAAGAATTCTCAAAGCTTTCAATCAAATGACAAGCTTTAACCAAATGTCAAACAAAAAACCCCTTCTTATTCAAACAACCATTTGCAACAAATAAAACAGTCAATCTCTTACACTGCTTTAACACCTTTTGCACAAACAAATGCTCAACCCGAGCTTTGATACCATCTGATCTGAAAATGGAATGTACTTGTTTAAGGGTGCAAGGTATCCATTTTCCATAATTTCAAATGTGAGCTATACACTCCAAGTGACCTCTGAAAATGTGAAAACTTCTTATTTATTATACAGAGATAAATTGTAGGAGCATTCACCGGACATGTCACCTCTAAAAAGAGGATGAATTCCAGAGGCTACCTGGCCCTCTATAGGCTCTGCCTAAAGAAATAACGAAGTAAACACTTAGAAGTCATTGACATACACATACTTGAAGTTTGATGTCTTGCGGAATAAAACAAATAACTTTCTGCAGCTGAATAGGTGATTATGTGTGTATGCAAGTTATGTATATTTGTTGTTTAACACTTTATATCAGTGTTTTTTTAGCATATCATCTTCAGAAAATAAAGACATCAACATGATGAAGCAGTTCACCCCTCCTGGGCTACATCTGCTGGACCAAGCCTCTCAAACTAGGCTTGTCCTCTTGTATTAAAAATGCTACAAAGGCTAATACAAGAATATGAGTGTCTCGAAAGACAGATCTGACTGTAAGCACAGAATCAGAAGATAGGAATTAGCTAAACATGCTCTTTACCAAACACTAAACAGTGAAATTGTACCTTATACAGTACTTTCCCCAATTGGCCCTGATGGCCCTTTAAACTTGCATGGAGAATTTCGAGGTGAAGATGACCTCAATTGGTTCTGAAACCTCTGCCATTAGATTCAAAAAGTCGAAAATAGCAGACATAGGCGTTTGAATCACCAAAATTGGATGAACATAGCCCCCAAACAGCTCAAGCACTGAAATGGCCCTAGTGGCCCTGAAAGCTTCCCTGAAGCTAAACAGTGAGAAGAATGCCTCAATAGGCAAAACGAGCAGTAGAAATGGATTCAGAATGCTGAATTCCTTCAGAATGGACCTTCGTTCCACATTCAATGGCTACACAATTCCCAATGCAGCTCCCAAACTGATTTGGCATTGGTGGCTCCTGGAACTTCCACAAAGAAAAAAACACCTGCAAACGACCTCAGATGGCTGTGAAACCTATGCCAATGGCTTCAGAAGGTCGAAGAGAGCCAAAATCTAAAAAAAAAATCGTCCAAAAAGGACTTTCCTAGCCAAAGTTATGGCTCATTAAAGTTTCTCCAGTCTGCCCTAGAAAAACTCCAGATAAAACTAGCTAACTGCCAGATAACCCCGACAAATAGGCAATTCCGCCATTTTTAGAGTGCTCCGCCAAAAATCCGCCAACTTGCCACTTAACTAACAGTTATAATTATGGTGCATGTGACCACAATTATGGACCGGTAGTTTAGCCTCGGATTACGTGCCAGGCTGTTTGGTTAACAGGCGGTGGCGCTGTGTAAACTCCGCATTTTGGGTTATGTGACCACATTGCAAACACTATTGCGGTGACCGTTTCAATGTGCTGGCGGTTAGGTGGAGGCCCGCGGTTCTTGGCAGATGGGCATATGGTATGAGGGTTGGCCCCCTTCGAGCCCCTCCCAAAGTAATTTTAAACTTCAAATATAGTTCCCGCCGAGCTCATAACAAGTTATGTTGCATTGGTGCATTGGTGCATTGGTAAAACGTATGCATGTTCCGTGATAGGTTGCGGGTTCAAACCATAATTCGACCAAATTTTTAAACATGTGCCCAAAGTCCTTACGTCATGCTGATGTCACCTTGGGCCACGTGGCGGCCTCCGAGCCTACCACATGGCAACTTGTGATTGGCTACCCAAATGGAATATTCCAAAGAATATTCTGCAAAATATTCTTTTTTTAATTAAACTTTTTCTTTTGAAAAAATTCAAAATTCAATGTTATTGGGCATTTCTTCTTTTTAGCATAACTTCCTCATACGAAGACAGTTTTTTGAACCGTTTGTGGCACCGGAATCAGGAGGATAAGCTCTATCTAGTCGTTCAGGTTCAAACCAGTTCTGAGCATTTTAATTTTTGACCATTTTACGACACTTGGTCCTAAGCTCCTGATCAGGTTTCCAACAGCATCTTTACAGCAGACACCACAGTTTCACAAGGGCAGCGCAGCGCATCATTGCAGCAGTTATTTGTGCCATCTGGGCTTGACATATTACCACCTGGGCTTGATCACGCTTGCCATTGAGGCAAGCCCAGGTGCACCACTTCCACATTATTGTACTTTTCTTCCAAAATATAATAAAATGGCTCAGTTGTAGGTTATTCCTGTACTTTTTATGGGTGTGCATTGAATGTTTCAATTTTATGGTATTGTTTTTATTGTTTGCGTTGCATACCACTAATTTTCCTAGTTTGGAACATTACAGGAATGGCCCCCTTGTATGCTTTCCTTCGACACACCCCTGACAAACACCTTCATGTTCTACTTTAAATTCGAGCATACCTGTCAGCATCTTCTTCACATCGGGTAGAGCCTTATAATGTAGATGAGCAAACTCCGGTGCCATAATTCGAATTGAAGTGATGTGTCACAAGACATAGCTCCCAATGGGCTTCCTCCAACTTGATATAAGCTATCAACCCTGAAGCCAAGTGTAAATGCATATTTGAAATTTTTATTCCACACACGTACCTTTCCATCAATGAATGCCACCTTGAATCCTTTGTCCTCCATCGTCGAGATAGATACCAGGTTCTTCTTTAGGTCGGGTACATATAGCACTTCTTGTAGATGAATGGTGTTACCTCAATTCAATTGAAGAGTAACATTCCCAACTCCATTCACGAGATAGGTGGCATTGTCTCCAAGGATAATTTCCAAATTTGTATCATTTTTAATCAGATTTGAAAGAGCTTCCTTATACCCAATGAAGTGCCTTGAAGCACCACTATCAATCAACTAATTTCCTAAAGTGTCCGGAGGAGATGCAGTGGAGAGGGCAGATATAAGATAAAATTCTTTTTGCTTGTTTTCAACAACATTACATTCATCATACCTGGTGTTTCTTGATCTCTTGGGAGGGCAACCATTTCCTTGATGACGAGCGGGAGCATTCCTTTTTCATTGGTTGTTGAATCTGCCATTCCTTTGATTGTTGTTGCCCCTGAAATTGTTGTTGTTGTGGTTGTCATCATCATGAGGTGTGTCCCTTCTATTAGGACATTCCCTAGCATAGCGGCCAAACTTGTTGCAAATGAAGCATCTTCCCTTCCTTCCATTCTTGAAACCCAACCTTCCTTGGCATTGCTTCTTTGAACCTGCATTGTTCTTCTTTCTAGCATGAGTGGAGAATGCAGTAGGTTAATTCCTATTTGAAGACATATCTAGTTCCATCATCCTTGTTTCTTCTTGAGAACATCTGGTCAGCAATTCTTCAAAACCTGGAATCTTGTCATTGTTAAGAATAGTAGTGTTGAACACGTGCCATTCACGAGGGATTCCTCCAAGGGAAATGAGAGTAAGCTCCCTATCAACAATAGCTTCTCCAATCGATAGATATCATTTTTTATCTTAGTAATCCTCATGAAGTAGGATTGAATGTCTTCATTTCTTCCCTTCTTTATATCTTTCAACTTGTTCTTTAGGAAAAGAACTTGGTTTGCACTGCTAGATTTGAACATGCCAAACAAACTACCATATATCTCCTTTGATGTGTTCAAATCGGACATGTAAGCAGCTAAATTCTTATGAATAGAATCCCTAATGATCTTCTTTGCTTTAACTTCCCTCTTCTTGTAACTTGTCTTAGCAGCAGCCGGTGCGTTTGAAAGAGGTTCTGAAATCTTTCCCTACACATAATCCATAACATCTTGCTCTTCTAAAGTCAAATCAAGAGACATCTTCCATGGATGATAATCAAACATATCATGAAGCTTGTCATCAAACTTGAAGTAGGATGTGGAGGGCATTGAATCTTGTCCTTGATCAATGATTGCTCTTCTTACTCTTACTTGGGCTTTGTCTTCACCTCAACTCCGATACCATGTTAATTTTAGATAACAACGGTATGTTCTATGCTTAGAGCAATTTTGCTTCAATTTCTTTACTAGCCCAATATCAATATCCAGTTTAGCAATCACATCATCATGATAGTAAAATGCCGACAGAACATAAACAATAACAGTGGAAGACAAGCCAAGACAAGAGGTCACAAAATATGGCACCAGCCAGGGACAAACCCCAATGTGGGGAGATCCTTGATCAATTCTTCTTATAATTCTTCAAAATTTCAGTAGAGAGAGTACAATATACAATATTCACTTGCACAATCACAGTGAAATCTGATCAGTCAAACAATAGAAACAGAAAGTCAACGTTGGTCAACAGGGAAGATTTTGACCTCCAAAACAGCTCGGTCAAACTCGGTCAACTTGGCCTCCAACAGCAAATCAAATCAGCCCAAAAACAATCTGAAAATATCCAGTCAAACTTGGTCAACGAAATTTAATGCAACAGCAAGCCCTAGCACAGTGAACGCTGGTCAAACAGAGGCCAAACAACCTCGAATTTCGTGCCCAGAACTGTGGCCTGCCCAAACAGAAATACCCCACACAAAACCACAGTCAAAGATGGTCAACATTGGTCAAAACAGCTTCTTGCAACTTTCGGTCAATGCAGGGACAGCAAAAGAACAGTCCCTCTTCACACGTGTGGAGAGAGAGAAGCCTTAGAAGATACATACCCAAACAATGAAGGAGAGAGAAGAATGAATGTGTGAGATGCCAAAATGAGGGAGAGGCTCATTGTATTTATATGCAAGGTTGAGGGCTTCAGTGTGCTAATTTGATGGTTGGTTGACCTTGACAATTTGTCAAATAAATTCATAACTCCATTTGTACATGTCAAAATGGGATGATCTTTAGATCAATCCTACACTTCTCAAAGAGAGGAATCCAATAAAAATATCAGCTACCTCATATGAGATGTCCAAGATGAAGTTTGGCCCTAGCTACCAAATTTAACAGATATGTTCTGAGTATATTCAAAGTTTCGACAGACATCAGGGTCAGGAAAGTATATTTGAGCTATGTTTTTGCATTGAAAATTTGTACAATTCTAATTGAAGATCTCAGATATATGCTCAACTATATTACTATCACACTAACCTTTGATTGCAGGGAAAGGTAAGTAATTGTGTAATTTACATTTGTGTTGAAGTCGGGGTCTTGCTTGGAAGAGGTAGTTGTACCACAAGCGTCTGAGCCCTAAAGATTATCAATGCATCAAGAACAAGAGCACAACATCATTACTTCTATAGCAAAATTTTGATAATCAACTTCAAAGATAAAATGATCAATAGTTGTCAAGTCTTGTAAGCTTTGTAAAGGGAGTCCTTTTGTCAATTGAAGTCAAACAATGTACATCTCTGTAAATGTAAAAAATTGTATCATTGCCTAGAGTTGAAGAAGGCAAATTTTGGTTTGAGAAGAGGGTTTTCATTTATTGAGTCAGTAGTTCTTAGTTAGTTGGGACAAGGGTAGAGGTCCTAGTGTGTCAGTTAGTCAAGGAAATCATTGTAATATCATTGTAACGTGGATCATTGTCCCTAATACGGGAGTCCAAATTTTTTATTTTATTGTCTTTATAAGGTGGTAGTGTGGTGCTAGGCAGGTGGATGAAGTCACCTACAAGTCCTCTATAAATACTTTAGGGTGGTAGCGTGGTGCTAGGGTGAGTTGTGGCTCACTTGGGTGTTGGGGCATCCTTTCAGTTGATTTCTAATAAAACCAAAGCATTGAAGCATCCTTCTAGTGGGAGCTGGAGAAGAATGCTTTTCTAGAATTCTAGGAAGTTGTAACTTTCATTTCAATTGGCGCTGAAGATTAAAGAATTTATTAGAAAAGTGTTCAATAGTTTTTGACCTGGAGGGGGTTTTCCACCTAAAAATTTTGTGCCTATTGTCTCTATTTTGCATTTTTGTTTACTGTTCTTACTAAATAATAATATTAATAACTGAAGATTAACTAATGCTCTAAAAAAAGAATAATAAAGTGTTAATTGCTATGAAAAACTGATCCACCCCCCTCTCAGTATTCCCAACACATGAGACCCTTTCTGTGCCCCAAACACAAAACTTGGGTCCACACGATGATTTGCATAGAGATCTAGGGGCCAACCCCTAAAGGATGATTTTTTAAGCCCTCTTCTCTCAACTTGGGACCAAAAGAGCTCAACACATGCCTCCAAAAGGCCCATGCATGGATGACATCATCATTTCGACCCTCTTGTAGGTGTTTTCTTATGTTTTGAAATTGGCTATGAGGTTGGCTTTTAACCTCAATTAGTTTTGCCCCTCATTTGACAACTAAGAGGGGCTTTTAAATTAAATTAGCATTCACTAGACATGTATGATAAGAGAGAGCTCATTTGTCTCTCTCATCATCATCTCTTGGATAATTCGACTTCTTAGAAGAATTCCACACTTGTTCCTTCTTGGCTATTGGAGATCTTTTCGATGCATTTCGATGTTTGGAAGCTAATGCAGTCTTCTCTTTGGAGCCACTTCTTGGATTATGGATGGATATATTACATGTTGTCTTGTAAGTGCTTAATATTGATGGAATTTTTCTCTTGAAATTTTCTAATGGATGGAATTGTTGCTTCTAGAATGTGCTAAAGTGGGCCCTAATTGTTGCAAAACAATTTTTGAAAGGCTTTCTAGTTGAGCGTTGCATATGTTACTCGTTGTATGACATGTAATGAATGTTCCCAGTGGAAGAATCTTTAAACACTCCATCAAACTCCATTATCTTTGAAGTGCGTAAATGCCAGGAATTGATACCTAGGGCATCAATTTTAGGCCTCCTTAGAGACGATTTAGCTCATCTTGAGCCTCCTAAGACTCCATATGCCCAAAGGACAAGGCACTAATCCAAGTCCTTGGTGATCAACCTTACTTTTCTTCCATAGAATCTTCTCTTTAAATTTCGGTCCTCTTAAGGTAATGACGTCTAACTAGGGCTTAGAGCGAATTTCCTTGGGAGAGGTTTTGTGAGAATCTAAGAGCCTAAACATCAAGCCTAGGGTCTTAGCTACTTGACTTCCAAGTTTGGTGGGCATCCACTTAGATTTCTTCCATAAAATTTCCTCGCCTAGGTGTTGCCCTAAGATGGAAACCCTAGCTATTCTTCCTTAACTTGGGGACATATTTGAGGGTTGTATGAGCTTAGTACTTGGTGTAGTATATCATAAGAATCCCTTTCTCCTTATTGTTGTGATCTCAGGAGCACCTTTAAACAAGCAAAATCACGAAACCCTAGATCTTGTGCTTCTTTTTCCTAGGTCTCTTATAGGAAGCGAAGTGTCTTTTGAAGCCTTATATCATAACTTTGAGCATTCCTTGAGAGGTATTAGTCCATCAACCTGCACCTTAAACCCTAGAATACCTATTATAGGTGCTCATAATCTTACTGGGATCCTCCCATAGATGAAATTCCATAAAGAGCAGAGGACCTTGGTTGTGGTGACAGTGGGCCATTGTCCCGTTGTTAACACTTAGTCTAGCTACTTGTCTTGTAGGGTTTCCCTCTCCAAGCCTACTAGATTTTGTGGTAACAGGTCACAAATTCAATCTGCTTGAGCCCCTCAAGGTTGCCACTTGCATTATGGTTGTCAGTTGAGCTACCTTCCATATGGATATTCCAAGGAAAAGGGGGGATCCGACAAGATTTTCCTTGGAAAATAATTGTTAGGGTCACCTTCTATCCAAATATTTTGAGAAAGGGGGGGATCTCAAGAGGTTTTTGCTATCATGGTTACTAATTGACCCACCCTCCATTTGAATATTCTAGGGAAGAAAGAGGATCCTACAAATGTTTCCTCGGAAAAAATATAAGGCCTTACTCTTCAAAGTATTGACCTTTCAAATAGGTTGATTTTCCTAGAACTATTACTCTTCGAATTGTTGACATTTCAAATAGGTTGGTCTACCTAGAACTAAGGCCCTTTGTCTTTCCTTGGCCTAGCTTGGTCCCCACTCTTACTTGGAATATCTAAATAGAGGGCGGCTCAACCACCATGCACAATAACATAAACCCTGTGGGATTTCCCCTCCCCCAAATCTCTCCCAAAATATCCAAACGGAATGCAGCTCTATCACCTAGTACAATAGCAAAACGTTACCCTAAGGGACTTGACCAGATTTAAACCTGTGACTTATAGCCTCCCTATCTGCAACATCCCTTAGGTAGATAGTTCAACCAATTGAACTTACACTTAACACTATATATATATAGTGTAAATCCATCTTAAATTTGAATTTTTTTAAGCATCAAGAAATTTCTACTTCTGTTTATTTTTGGTCCCTCTCTTGCTTGAGAGATCCAGAAATGAATCGATGTTGGTAACTATATTGGCAACCAATGAACAAAAATCATGTTGTCATGGCTTAAATGAACTAGGAGGGAAGGATTTACGGGAATTGTAAAATGTCATGGGATTAAACAGTACCTTCAAATTGGGTGTAGTATTCGGATCGATCTTGGGCCCATCGTCTGCAGGAGGAGAGTTCTTGTCCAGGCAAGCTGTGTGTTTCTTGGTAAAATGGCGTTTGGCGCTAAACACCCAATATCTATACCTATACCTGCATTTCCTCTTTATCCTCAACGAATAAATCAATGGAGAAACGGATATACACAGTGGGAATACGTCGACACTGTTTGGGCGGACGTTGGTAAAACCATTCCCTGTCGAAGCTCCGCCACACGGATTGCCCATTGGACCGCCAAATGAAATTTGCGTGTGCATTTGCGCTGACAATGAGATTGGAATTGGAATCGATATGCCCATGATTACCAAATTGTCTGTCTGCGGAGGGAGTCAGAACAACGAGATTATTGAATGTAATATCAGATTGGAAGAATTCTTCTTCTTCTCTATTGAGTACTAGTAGTGTGGATAAACCGGAAAGTTCTCACGCGAGTGCGAGGTGGGACTGTTGGGTCCCTCGGAGTAATGACTACAATCATGGGGCGCTCGTAAATTCTCGTAGATTAAAATAATGTAAAATTGGCATGGCCTAAAAACCATGAAGGGAGCACGGCAGCAACTCGTAGATGGGGACGTTGCATAAGGATGAATTTATTTTGCTTGCAATGATATGATTACTGAAAGTTAAAAGGGTGGTTTTATTTTAAGCTGAGTTGGTGGTAAGTAGTTAAGGTGTATTTTATAATCTTGTTATATTATTTTGAAGTTAAATTATTATTATGTTAAAGTAAATTGAGGATGGGTTTAAAGAATTTTTTTTTTTTTAAATATAAAGAATGAGATTTTTCTATATAAAATTTAGTGTATTAAGTTTGTAAATTTGAAATAATAAAAAGTTGTATTTTCTATATTGAAATTTCCTTTAGAGTTTTAGAGATAAAATATTTGGGATTTTAGATAAAAAGGTTTTTATGTAGGTTTTCAAATATCATAGATAGCATACTTTTGAATCACCACACAATTTTACCAAGCCACATTCTCTAATCCATGATGTCACATGGCAAGATATGATTGGTGCATGTGTCCAATGCCTTAGTTTTGTTGACATGGCACATTCATTGTTAGTCATGTATCCCTCATTATATCCATGTCAGCAACTTTCCATGTTCCTTCACAATGCATCACTTTATGAAATGTCATTTTTTCAACATTCACTACATATTCAAAATCTTTCCTCTATGACCCATATCACATGAGTGTAATTCATGTGCCTAGTTTCTAATGAGATAAAATATGGTGTCAATGCAAGAACATTGAATGTTGTTAAATTCCTTCTATATGTTGTAGTCACATAGTAAGAAACTATTGTTGGCTCATACTCTAATTAGTTTGATGTTGCTACCCCTTGGGAAGCCGTCAGGATCTAGCTTTTTTAATCTGGTGCTCTAGTAAATCTTTCATAAAGGATGAGTAATTTAAAAATGTGGAAAATCTAAGCAAACAACGCATGTCCAGGTTGCCCCATGTACTTACATCAACAATGCCACCTTCTAGAGAATGTTTGGTTCACATGTCATATTCTCATACTTATTAATTGTTTAGGAAGTAGATAGATCTTTGATCTCTTGTATTATATCCTTATGGTGCCTTGGTTATTTTCCCAAACCCAAAATATTATAAATTTCAATGAATTTAGAGGTTAAGCTTATGGAATAAGTTGTTCACACTAAGATACAAAAGGCCATAAATGCCCCCAAAGTACCCATACAAGATTTTATTAAATTTTGTGAAGTTCCTTGTTGAATCCATGAGGAGATCCTTGCATTATCAAATATAATGAGTTGAATTTGTTAGGGGTGGTAAACCTAAAAGAACTATACAATAGTATTGATTCAGAGGTTAGCTTTGTTTAAAGCCTTGCATAATTAAGGGAACATAAGGTGTCTATTAACTATTGTCTATAAACAACATTCAGTCCATGTTGGAACTTATAAAAGTTAATGGGACATAAGATCTAGCATCCATATAGGGTTGTGGACGGAGGGTCTTATAAAGCACACTTAATAGCATGCCCATTCTAGTTCTTAATGCTTCATTGGCTTTAAAAAGGAAAGCATTCAAGTAACTAGTTTGGAAGTGCCACATGTGACTGTCAAGGCCCTTCACATGTACTAATGCCTCATGTTTTGTTGATGTCAGCATGCACATATTGGAAGATCTTATCGGCTAGAAGCCTTCCCCATTGTCATGGATGATATGGTTGTGTCCCATGAGACCACATAGTATGATCCTAATTGTCTAATAAATCTTGAGACTTGTGTGCTCTCAGGCATAACATTTAAGATCCATTAACCTTCATCAATCTTGAGATATTATATAGCCTTGTAAAAGGTGAGTCAATTTTATAAAGAATTGTTGTGCAACACGGTAATAACAAAGCCCATATTTTCTCGAATCCTAGACCTAGAATATCTATAAAATCCAGGATGAAACTAGTTTTAGAACCCAGGAAAAATGATTTTTCCAATGTGGCATCCTTAGAGTCCTTCATGTGACCTAATGACCCATGCTTTGTTGGCATCATTTTAACACATGGCATGATTCAATAGGTTAAGACCCCTACTTATTATCATTGTTGAAGTCACAATTGATGATATTGTGATGGTAAGGCTCTCACGTGCAATGTTTTGAATGGTCCTAGAAGTCTTTCAATACAAGTATTAGATTTGTCATTTGGACACCAAATGGGGTAGTCCTCCATGTTTAGGTAAATCTTAAGATTTGCATATTCCCTAACTCAGCCTTTTAAATCTACATTAAATCCTACACTCCAAATAATTTATACAATTTAGTGTCAGATCATCTTTGGATCTATAGAGAAAGTTGTGCACATTATGAGAACACAAAGGAGTGAATCCATTGGAGAATGAAAACTTTGAAATTTTAACTATATAAATAGTATGTCAAGTATGGAGAAGGATTTACGCAAGAAAAAAAATGTGGAGAAGGATTCGTGCAAGCGGGAAAAATAAATAATCATGTTCATGGACCCAACAAACCTATAGGATTAACTTCAACATTAGATCTATAGAAATCTTATGCGAGTCAAAGAAGCATGAAGTTCAACCCTTGCTTAGACTCATGAACCTAAAGGCTTTTTAAATTACCAATTATTAACAATTCAATTTTAAACTAGATACTTGGCCTCTTTTTTTAAACACTTTAGTACCCAAGTGTGCTAGTCAAACCTTGTTCACGAGTTAGATATCCAAGATATTTGGAATACAATAAAGAAATCCACTTAGGAATAATATATTAAATATTATATGAGGGAATTAATATAACATTACAAATAAGGGCTCCGTTATAAACAAGGCCACATAGTTAGCGTTCCCTGCAGCTTAGATATAGCTAAATTAAAATAAAGCAATAAAAAAACTTAACTAAGAAAATCAAATTCATTTAATTCAATTTTTGGATGGGCATGTGAATTGTGTAGAGAGATTTTGACAATATGATAACTATGCAAATCTCCACTCATAAATA